>JAHXMU010000209.1:241459-269856 GCA_019455685.1 Philornis downsi
ACGATCGTCATTAATACTGGTCGCTACGGCTGCAATATTTTCTTCGGTACGCACTCTTCGCATGCGAGTCAATGGCAGGTTGATTATGATGACTATAAAATGGTCGTATCAAACGATGCACATTTGTCACAGAGCACGAATTTTGATAATAAATTTCAACGATTTGCAATCGTTGTCCGTTTGTTAGTCTTTCCATGATGAAGTGACAGGGTAAACTATACACTTTTCACTTTGACAGATGACGTTTGGCCGCCATTACCAACCATTGCTGGCAACCTGAAAAACTTAAATCTTAAAAAATGCCCATATTAATTGTTAAGGGGATTGGCTATTGGATATTTATCAAGTATCAATTGTTCAAATTTAATTTTTAATTTTTTTTTTTTTGTAATTTTAGTTAACAGCAACGAATCCACATCAAGTAGGAATTAGTTAAAAGTGTACCACCCACAATATAATTGTAATTTTGGCAACGCCAAGAATGTAATTCTTTGGTGTATAAATTAAAAAAAAATGAACAATATGAAAGTAATTTAAACAAACAATAAAAGGATTTTAATATCAAAAATACACTTTTAGAAACAAATTACATCTGCAAACTAATGCTTTATGGCAACCCTACTGCGGGTTTTGAATAAAAAAAAACAAAACCAAGACAAATGAAAATATATGATATATAATATAAATTATTTAACGTGACTGTTTACGTGCACAAGTTTTCCTTATCCTGATAGTTGTAAGTTTTAATTTTTAAGAAAAGAGCTTTCACTCCGCCATTCTAGTAGTGTAATAAAGTGGTCTTCTAACTCTCGCCCAAGTGTCAGTAGTCATTTTACACTCGATATATAAACCACTTATTTGAACATTCAAAGTCCCTGTTTGGTAAAATAATCTCCATTTTGTGAACCCCAGAAATATAAGGTAAAACCTTGCCAATGAATGAAAATCATTGGATTATACAATCCTTAACCCCCCGTTTTTCTCATTCTCTTTCATATTAAATAAAAACACTACCCGATCAACCCCCCATATTAACAGTGACCAAATTATCAAATGTATACTAGTAAATTGAATGTACGTGATTGTTGATCACGACACGACTACCGTAATGAATTGGGACGATCTTTATTTGAACTTTTTTCTTTGAGTGTATTTCGTTCATATCAACAAAAATGTTGTGACATTGTCGGCTATCCGGCCCGAATTTAAGCTATATAAACTACATAATGTCATTTGTAAATTTATTTAAAACACATTTATAATCTCCTGAATTTATATTAAAAAAACATTTGATGTTAAACCTATTAAAAGCTACATTCTTGACAATATTATCAGATACTTTCTTGTACAATGAACGAAATAATAAATTTATCATACATGGGAAAAATTCCATAACATTGAAATGTTATTACAATTGTCGCAAATAATAAAAATGGGAAACATTTTATTACGATTCAAAGATATTGAAAAACTTTCTACTGCAACTGTTTGAATTATTTGCAATAAAATTAAATCAATTTTTTAAAATATACTATTTACAATTGCTTCAAAACCCCATTTGTTTACGCCAAATAGTATTTTTCAAACATATCAAACAATGGAATCTCTTCGTGGGAGGAACGAAAGATATCGCTAGCAATGTGAAAGTAAGACTTTCAATAAAATCAAGTCCTTTAAATCTAAACATATTCGGCCGAAATGACATTACGTTTGGGTAATGATTTAACCACAACTGGTGCAATTTCATCAAAATTGGTAAATCAGTTTCGAAAAAGGCTACGACTATGAAACTGTCGGAAAGGATATGGCCACAGTTTTTGAGGTATGAGCGGCATACAAAGAAGGTAGTATAAATGTTCTTTCAGCAACAGGATGCAAGGATTAAAATATGTTTCGAATGGCACAAAAATAAAAGATTAATTAGATCAATAAAATCAAATTATTTAAATCAAGGCATATTCGGCCGTAATGACATTACATTTGGGTAATGATTAAACCACAACTGGTGCGATTTCATCAAAATTAATAATCGTTATGGAATTATTTATAACTGTTGCAAAACTATTACCATTGATTGAAGTAATGATAGTTGAAAAAAATTCATTACAATTGGCTTCAAGTAATTGTAATCGTCAATTAACTGTCACTCCTTGACGAATTCATTTCACCAACAGTTTCATTATAAAAAATATATGCGAACAAACTCACCCTGTAACCAACATTATCATAGACAAACATCCATTAGTCACAACAACCAATATTCGCTGTTATTTTAAAATTTCTTCGGCCTATAAATATTCGGCCATATGAAACCAGCCCAATAAAGACTTCTGATTTGGTTTAGTAAACAGGATGGGACATTTATTTGTGTGCACGATACACGTTATAAAAGTTCCGGAAAGTCAAAAACAATAAACTTTCCGGATAAATAAACTACTACTATGAAACTGATCCGAAAGGGCATGGCTGCAGATTTCGAGATATAAGCGACGTACAAAGAAGGAAGTATAAATGCTCTTTCACCAACAGGATGCACAAAAAATAGAAGATTAATTAGATCAAATGTATAGTTTAACTCTACACCATTAATAGGAAACTTCGTTACTATTGAAATTGCAATACATTTGATACAGATGGACAAAATTTTATTACTATTCGACGATTTTGAAAGCTTTTCTACCAATATTATTTCAATCAATTGTATCGGAATTACCCCAATTACTTGCAAAAGACCATTTGCTTACATCAAATTTTACTTTAGTAAATCAAGTTGCAAAATTGCTTTCTTCAGATGTAGATTTCAATGTGAAAATAGGTGATGGTATGCTAAATCATATTCTTCAAATCGATTACGCCGTAGCTTCATAAACGTAGGCTTTTTCGGAACTGATTTACTCGGGTAATGTCGATGGTAATGATAATTTTAATGATAATGATAGAACATTGACGAGAGTAACAGCAGTTACACAAAAAATAGTTGCAATTAGTTTCAAATGATTCCAATGAAATATTCTAAATTAATCAAAAAAATTGTACACCAATTAAGTTTATTCAAGTTATTGATCTGCTTTCATACTTCCAATATATGTTAGAATTATTCAATTGAAAACAAACACAATCTATTCTAAATTTTAGATATGTCAACAAAAAAAAAACAGATTTCCTTGCGTCCAATGAACGTGATACGGGAGAATTCACATTCTCTCTTACATTCAATGAGTTGACAACCATTCTATTTTTAGACTCACTTAGCGGAATTTAAGTTTAATGACGGTTCCGAACATCAGTTTTAGAAATATTTATTAAACTTACAGATTTCTTGACTACGCACTAATAATGATAGGTGGTTTTAACTGCGCTCGAACCCAAGATCGTATAAATAATGGTCGCAACGGCCGGTCACTGGATGTATTATTAAAAGGAAATATAAATATTTGTGAGCAGATTCTGATTTTATACCGCTATAAATAAAGATTATCCTATCTTTACTCTTCACATACAGTAAGATATTTTTTTTTATTTTTAAACAAATTCTTTTCATTACGGTACAACACCGTAAAAAATTGTTTCAAAAAATTTCAGTATAAGTTCATTTTTGTCACAGCTACATAAATCTTTTAGCTCATGTAATAATAACCAAGTAATTAAAATTTTTGTATTATTATGTAGATGCTGCTGTTAGCAAGAATTATTCTATTGTTATTATAAATTTATAGTACTAATGATATTTTTTTTCGATATCATAATCTTTTTTTTTTATTTTTGTCTTATAGGGTTTTTGGTATCGTCGAAAATTATATCATATATTCAAGGAATAACAATAAGTGCATTTTGGAACTATCCTAATAGAGTGGGGTTAAATCTGTCTTTATTTGCTAATTTTATTATTAAATGTATAGAGATTAAAATTCAGTTTTTAGGCATGAATATAAACCAACAAGAACACTTATTATGGGGAATTTTTTCAACTTTCCAATAAAAGTAAACCCGTTCTAGTGTAGGCGAACATACAATATAAAAATATGAAAAAAATGATGTCTGCTTTTTCCGGCCTTACAGAAGTTTACACAAGGATTAGAAACTTAGAAATATTTTATTAAATATACATACAAACAATTGTGAAATACTGCTATTGGTTTAGTTTAAGGATAAAGTACACAAAACTAAAAATCAATTAATGTTTTTTTTGTTCGAAACCGTTTGAAGAAATTTCTATTCAACCCGACATATATGGACCTTGTTGTGTACTTATGCCATAAAGGCGTCCAATGCTAAATATAGTTTGGTTTTCAGCAATACAATATACAGATATATTCAGGTCTTTGTTTAAATCTAGTCAAATATAATAGTATCTACACTGATATACCTATAAGTAGGTAGATAGATTTAGATATATTTTTATATCTGGATTTATATCAGATTTATATTAAACACTATATTAACATCTTGAGAGAAAGGAACAAAGAATGTGGTATTTGCTAACAAAATAGTGCTTACGATCTTACGATAAATAACGGATTTAGATTAATTTGACCCATAAAATAAATCGCTACTCCAACACAAACGTGATTGCCAGAAAGCGTTCATACATTGAAGAAAATATAACGCTATCCAAACCTACTCATTTCTATGACTTACATAGCAAGTAACTTTGATTTCGAAATGATTTATTTTGATTTTTTTACTCTATGAACCACATATAAGCAATTTTATACAAAAACATGAAAAAATAACTAACATGAAAATATAAACTAAAACTAAATTTTTAACATTGTATAATATTCATCAAAAACATTATAGAGTGATCATGATGAGAAGCATAATCAATCAAAGCTATCTTAATACTTCCTTAAAGTTTTTGAAACACTTAATTTTAAAAGTCTATTTATACCACGCTTAGATTCTTATGAAAGCATTCACATTAGAACGGCACGAATTGCAAGTTACAGCGACTTTGCAGTGACATAAATAAAAAAGGTTGTTTGCAATGTTTTTGGCAAGTATTTTATGTTGCTCTTTTTGTCAAATCACAAAAATAATTCGTTTTTATATGGAAGTATAAATAGTTATAATAACAAAATAAAAAAAAGAATTGTGATTTTTATTGAAATTTTAGTTATGAAAAAAATGTAAAAAATAAGAAAATGGTGAATTTTCTTCTCAATTTTGACGTTTAACGATAAACGACGGCATTGATATAAAAGTACTGAAATTTGTCTATTGGGAGGAGCGATTTTTAGAGACAAAGTGCTTCGCCTTATCGCACTACTATAAACAGGACCTGGACATTTGTTCGGTTACTTGTTTTCGCAAATGAAAATAGTGACCTTTATATGAAGAAATGTTTTTCATAGCAGATCCCATGCACCGATGGCATGAGGCAAATCGTTATAATAATAACCTAAAAATTTGATATTAAAATAAGCATTTCCAGGTGAAAAAAAAATTTAGCATCAGGCAAAAGGTCAAGAAAATTTGTATTATCTTTTATCAGACACGTAAACACTACAAAATTATATCAATTTAAGAAAAAATAAAACCTCTCTGAAGAAATCAAATTATATGCTAAATGTTTTAAAGGAAATAAAAAATTAAATAGAAAATAATAAAAACAAATAATAACGAATTATTCTTTATCTTCCGTTTTTTTCTCACAATATTTCAAAATGTTGTTTTTGCGTAAACCTAAAATTGGATCAAGATTTTTTTCACAGGGTGACGGAAAAAATATGCTGCAAAAGCGCTAAACTCACTCACTGCCATTAAATAATTTAGTTTATCAATCGCGCTATCTACCAACGCTGCTGTATTTACATAATTGATTTCGTTTTACTATTCGAATTCCCATGGTAGGCCGAATATTGTAGCATTTATTACTCCAATAAAATACAACGCAAGTACTATTGAATGCAACTCTGTAATTGAGAGCGAAGCGGAAACAATACCAATTTGCCTACAGCTGACAAGCTGCAAAATCACACACACACAAACATATGCACATCGCAAACACAACAAGACCAACAAGAACAAGTATCTGTACTCATCGCACGACGACTAAATTCAAGCAAGCGGAGGTCAGTTTATTATTTTCCGTCGTTGGATTTTGTACGAAAATTGCGCGAGTTTCGTGTTGACGTTCCTCGTCTCTGTGTTATTCGGAGTTTCTTTCACCTCAATAACGAATTTCATTAATTGAAGCATAGTTAAGTGACGTGAGCTCTCTTTATTATGGTTGTTGTATAGTAAAGTAGAAGGGAAATCAGAGGCATTTTCGAGCACAACAACGGCAAGAAATTCAGTGTTTTAGCTGCCGAAGAAAAAAAGTATGTGAAATTGAAGGTGTAAATATCCTAACATAAAGTAAAATAAAGTGAGAAAGTGGAAAGATAAATAAATGTATAAACAAACGAAAGCAAAAGAAAAACACAACAGGTTCCGTCAGCATTAGGAAATTCTTAAAAAAAAAAAAAAATATGCATGGATACTGAACTACTTTTTGTTGTTCAGGGAACACAAAAGTACGAACTATGACGACGGCGTCAACGACGGCGACGTTTCAATGTCCTGTGAATGACATTCTCTTCCTTTTGTGCGTGAGGAATGCGCTTGCTACACTGCGGAAAATCGCTGACGAACAAATTGCATAATTCGCCAATATTTGAAATAAATACACACATTGTACTATTTGTTAGTTCAGAGGCTGACGTCAATATTGCTCACTCCATGTGTGCCTCTGGTCGCCTGGCGATCATTGGCTGGAACTCATTTGTTAATTATCAAAAAAACTTAAAGATGTTGCTATTTACTATTCCAAGTGTAATGGATATCATTGTAAATTCCGCTAGCTAAGCGCCTGCGTAATTGGGTCAATTTAAAGTATTTTAATGGAAATATGATGAAATGATGGCAGTTGTATATAGGTTCCTTTAGCGTTCCGCTTTGAATATACAAATTAACAACAGTCAGCTACAAACGATCTGTCAGCAAAAAACATGACGTCATTCGCATTCGCAAACAACAAAATAATGTCTTAACATCGTCTGAATACCCGCTAAATTTCATTGTGCTCCTCTTTCTTTGCTTACAACAGATGTCTTGTAGAGGTTGTGATCATTCTTAGTTATTCTTCGTTGAATTCTGTTTTTTTTTTCTCTATTGTTGCTTGATTTTGTGTTTATCAATTGTTCTACTTCACACCTTTCAATACAAAAACAAAATGTTTTGTACAAATTAGTGTTATTGTTGTTGCTACTATACATATTCTTTATTGTCATATCCCACAACATTTATACAAATATTATCGTGATTTGTGTTTAGAAGAAGTATCTTAACATCTGTTTCGCTATATCCCTCTCGCACTCTCTCCCGTCTCACCAGTTTGTATTGCTGCTTTGGGGGAGCAGTGTTACCGGTTTAGTATACTCGTATTTAGCGATAGTTTATTGCATATTAACATATTAAATCGCTGTAGTTTTCTTTGAAATTTGAGGCCAATTTTTTTATCTTAGTTGATTAAAACTTTTCTGTTTTTCTTTGTCTTTTTTCTGAGTTTAAGCACATTGAAAATTTTTAAAATGCTGGATTATATATCTTAGTTATTTCTAATCATTTGTAAAGGGTGTCCAAACAAGAACGCAAGATTTAAATTTGGCGCCATTCGAAGTGTCATTGTTTGACATTTGAACAGTTGTTATTGTTTGCTAGTAGAAGGTACGAGGTTAGTAAAAATGGAGCGCTACACGAATGAACAACGCATTCTCATTGTGAAATTGTTTTACAAAACGTGTGAAAGTTTTGCGGCTACAGTTCGCAAATTGCGATCAATTTGGGGTCACAACAATGCTCCATGAGAGTCAACTGTAAAGAGATTAATGTATAAATTTGCCAAAACTGGGTCTGTTAGTGATGTAAAGACAACAACGCGCCTTCGATCAGGTCGATCGACCGAAAATGTCGCAGCTGCACATGATAATGTCGCTCAAACTTCATCCACCTCAATTCAACACCGAGCTCAGCAAATTGGTGTCTCCAAATCCACTATGCAGCGAATTTTGACGAAAGATTTGCATCTTCATGCATAAAAAGTTCAATTAACTCAGGAACTGAAGTCGGCTGGCCATGGACAGCGAAGGGAGTTCGTTAAATGGGTATTGGAGAGACAACATGAAAGTCCTGATTTTACCGATAAAACCATCTTCAGTGACAAGGCCCATTTCCATCTTGATGGCTTCGTCAATAGGCAGAATTGTCGCATTTGGGGTGAGGAAAATCCTCTAGTGATTCACGAGAAGCAAATGCATCCTCAACGTGTCACTGTGTGGTGTGGATTTGGGGCTGGAGGAATCATTGAACCTTTTCTTATGAAAATGAGGCGTGCCAAGCGCAAACAGTCAATGGTGTTCGATATCGTGAAATGATAACCAGTTTTTTCGTGCCTAGAATTGAAGAAATGAATGTGGAGGGCATGTGGTTTCAACAAGACGGCACCCCATGTCATATAGCCAGAGAAACAATTCAATTGCTGCATCAGTCATTTAAATCTTGCGTTCTGGGTGTCCCAATACCTTTGAAACATTTAAGGTGTAGTATTTAGAATGATTCGATCTATGCACCGTTAATATTTGACAACTTGTTACCATTTTGAAGGTAATAAGATTATGCCTCCCCCGTAGAAACTCTGATTCCTATTGACAAAAAACTGGGACTGTCGATTTTCACAAGCTTGTCTTTTCGCAGACATTTCAACAGCGATTATTCGATACAGATAAAAATACTTGGTGCCAGGTCTGGACTATAAGATGGATGCACAAAAACTTCCCAATCAACCTTTCGGAGTTTCTGACCATTCACTATCGATGTGTGTGGTTTGGCGTGCTCGGTCAGAAATGGCTGATTCTGTTCGATTGCTTTGGTCAGGCGGTCCAAATGTTGACAACACTGGCCCGAATTAAGACCTTGGCCAGCTCATAATAGATGATTCTCTGTCAATCTAATTCGGCCACCGTTTGCATCAGCTCACCGCCATTCTATTACAACCGCTTTCACTTGAAGTTGTCGTAAATAACCCACTTCAGAAATATGTAGGTCGGATATTCGGTATTATTGCGTTAACTTATGCTCATACAACGAGTTACTTTTTGTGTCCTGTCTTATTCAAGTGGCTCCAACCAAAGCAGTGCTTTCTTTTGTGCTTGACGATTTTCAGTATTTTATCAATATTTTCGATACGTGAATGCATGTTGGACATCAAAATTACCGGAGCGGAATTCACGAAACTAGAATTGCGCATAATTGACTTTTATAGTATAAAGACCACCATTCACAACACTGTCCCGGCTTATATTATCTTTTTTATTGAGGAGAAACACTCAAATGTTACGTATTTTCTGCTTGCTGAAATCAGAACGCCTGCTGTTGGAAGAAGTGGCAGGCAGCAAGAACCTTCATCGAATATATTCAATGTTGCACTTTATACAAGCAAGCTTTTCTATGACTACCACGATAAACTATATATTGAACTAATAACATATGTACTATTATAACTTAAAGTTTGTGTCGTAAAATTGATGCGTAGTGGCAGCTACTGTTGAATGACATTTTAGGCGCTAATCGCTTAAGTCTAATGGAGGAATTTTAAATGCATCATTAGTTTTGTCATAATACCCAGTTTTCGAGATATAACGCAATAACATTTGGATGACAGCATCATTCAGAGCCACCCAGTATTAAAATTAAGTGTTGAACGACAATTTATTTTAAATAATTATGCATTTCACACAATATAGTATTATCATACGAGGTGAATTGTATTTCATAAATTACAATTATGTGTTTAAGCAGTTCTTCTTATTAATTTGTTCATACTCGTATATTTATATTATATTATATATTTATATTTATATTACTATATATTTATATTTGCGTAATTTGGAAAACTTCAAATTTAACTTTTTTGCCAGTCTAACGGTTGTTGGTAGTCCATAAGTGGGATGCGAGACAGCTTTTCACGTTCAGTGTGCATACATGCATTCTATTTTAGACTGAAACAATTCTGCGATGATTTGAAACGTCGGTTTAAGAAGCCTTTATTAGGCTTGTCGATTACTCGACTTTTGAAAGTGTTTGCCGGCACTGCTAAAAGCAAGATAGGTGGCTATATCGAGGACCGATTCCCTGATCATACACACGATAGTCGTATGTGCTAGCTACCTTGCTACGATCAGTCAACATATGAACCTTCTTTTTCAAAGGTGGCAACTGGAATAGACATACTTATCTATTATACGCCGCCCGTAGAAAATAATTTCAAACGCTTCGATCTACGCTTCTCCTCCAATTCGTCACACCAATTTTCGATAGTACATCAAAAGCTTAGTCCTTTTATGAAAATCTTTAAAAAATATACGACTTTACAACTTTGGTTACGATATTAAAATTATTTCGGTATACAGTATTGATTCAACAGTCGCTTTATTCACCGATGACGTATTCAGACTGGTCACTTTTGTGGGGTACGGAACGTAGTATGTGAAACCATATTTCCATACAATATTTAAAAGTTCTATCAACAGTTCAAGGTCATCAATAGTCCTATCAAATTTAATTTTTCAACGAACTAGGCATCTCTTCCCTTGGAAACTGAATGAACATTGCCAATGATTACTTTGGAATGATGGATTATTAGACACATATCAAATCCGCCGTCAAAAAAGTAAATAAAGTCAGGCAAGATCTAAGTAGAGGAATATGCTTGCAAATTGGTAATATTGTACACTTAACTTATGATTTATTTACAAGACCTTCTCTCGACGAACAAATATTCCATTCTACTATGCAATAGAGGATACACGCGTCGTATAAATTGTGAGCCATATACTGACATCGATATGGCCAGGCGCAACAAAACACAATGATTACACTGGCTATGTCATGCTGTGCCGATGGAAACGCTCTTCCAAAGTAAACTACAATGGGCGGCGCAAAAGAGGATTGCCGACTGTGGTGGGGCGTTCAGTACCCATGCGCTTAGAATTATTTTCCACATGCGGAGCATAATTAATAATAACTACTATATAGTCGCTGTCTGAGCAAATAAATAACTACGATGATACAATAAGGCAGTGATGTAAATATACACGTGAACTTCATAGATGTTGTTCGGATTAAAAAGGTACATTTAGTTGCTCTCTGTTCACTACAGTGCTAGAGGTATTTGAGAAGAACATTTTAAAAATTATATTGGACGTAATTTTTGTCAAAAATCGAAAGTGTAAATTAACATCTCTTAAAATGGAAACTCGTTTTTATTCCTCAATTAAAAATTCATTCATAACTTTACTTAAATTTTTACGTAAAATCTCGACAACATACAAAATTTTCTAAAATGGGCCTCTTTCTGTATTCCTCGATCCAATCAATCCTCAATTCAATTATATTTCTACTCAAATATATCAATATTAAATTTGACATAGTTGTTTAAAATCTAGGCAAATATCATCATTGGACGATAAATTTCATGAATTTCACACATGCAAAGTCAGTCATTTTGCATCATCCTATTTCTGAAACTGTACCGGAATGTGATCATTATGCCAGTATGACATTTTTCCCGGTTCTATAAAGTATCTTCACAAAATATTCTCGCTCATTTAACCTATTTTAACAACGCAATTATTTGGCAACACTGCCATATGTATCTCATCATTTTAAACCATTCAATTCTCTTAGGTATCGTTCATTATCATTTCCATTGTCGTCTGATCGCATTTTTGATTTTTGCTCGTTTTCTTCTTCTGAATTAAATACGTCTGTCTCCACGCATATTTCTTATGTTGTCTTCCTATGATCGCGTCTTTTCAACACAATTTAAAGCACGAGGCCGGTCCCATAACTAGAAGTCCTAACAAAGAAGACATGAAAAAGTTGGAAAAATATTCTTTATTTTTCAACATAATCTCCTTTTAGCTCAATAAACTTTTTCCAGCAATATTCAATAGCTTCTATACCCTGTTTATAGTAAATGCTGTGAAACTCCTTAAAATAGCCATCAACCGCAGACTCCACCTCTTCATTGTTGGTAAATCTTTTACCACCGACCCATTTCTTTGGAAATAGAAAATTGTCCGGGGGAGTTCAATCTGGCGAATAAGGTGCGTGATGAAGCTTTTTTGAACTTTAATTCATTAATTTTGGCCATTGCAATAGTGGATGTGTGAACTGGAGCATTGTCTTGATCAAACAACACTTTTTTTGCAAATGTGGCATAATATTCGCTGTTGACATTTTTTCTTTTCTAGAGATAATCAGCGCCATAAATATCGCCAAACACTCTACTGAAACATCTGCTCTATTGAGAGCAAGCTCACAGCTTTCTCATCTTCAAATCTTCAGTCAATATACGATGTATAACACTTCTTAAAATGCCTATAATTTCAGCTAGCTCACGCACCTTCAGCCGAAATCATTCAATACTATTTTGTGGATTTTCTTAACCTCGTCTGGTAAGGACACCCCAATTGGTCGACCACTTTGTCTTGGCAACTTGTACGACCTCGTTCAAACTCTGCTATCCAATATTTTACAATTGTTAACGAAGGAACAGACTCCCCCAGAGTCGAATCTAGCTCGGCTTTAATATCGGTTGAATTGAGACGTTTCAAAAGGGAAATATTGAATTACATAACGGTGACTAATTTTTCCATGTTTACAAATTCCCAAATAAAAATACTAAACAACGTGGCGCCTTCAAACTTAAAACATATATTTTATAAGGTTGCCACTTTTTACCAAAATAATTTGTTTCAAACTTTTGGCACCATCTATACATCAACTCGGCTAGTTTTCGGATTGCTCTCGTATTTCAGCATTATATTTCTTCTGAGTTTTGTGTATGACCGACTATCTTTAGCATGTTGCCTTTTCAGTGCTTGAGGCTATCAGGCCAAACAACTTTAATCTCTCAGCTCGGTACAGAAATCACAGAGAGGAGATGGATTTGGAGGCGAAAAATGTCAATGATTATGAGAAATGTCATGAAACTATAGCGACTGTAGCCTATAGCGAGCTTAGAAACGATGATACCAGTGTAAGATTAGTGAAATCAGCCGTGTGGTGAATTTTATTCAACATTAAAAGGAGCAGTAAAGACAGATGTAGAAAATATTGTATGCCTTATTAGCGATGAAACCGAAAATATGAAATGTTAAGTGGTTCGTGCTCTGCAACATTCATACAAAAATAAATCTCAAAACCCGCGAAACAATTACATTCCTCAACAATATACAGTTTGACACGAAAGTGTGTTCACAAAGGAAATTTTTGAAATTTTTTTTCTACTTTAAAGCTTAAAAAACAAGCTATTAGAGCTAGTTTCCTAGTCTATTATCTTTATAAATTAATTAATGAAAATTCAAAACTTATTCATATGGCTTTAAAAAATAACAAAAACAAAAAATGAAATAAATTCAAGTGACACGGAAGTATTAGCACAAAAGTAAATCAAGTTAAATAAAGCTGATTTAAGTATTTTAAATTCAAAATTAGTATTTGGTGTATACACCGTTAGCTCTAATAACCGCTTCTAAACTTTTATTCACCGACTTGATAAGCTTTTGAACATATTCAATCGGTGTTTCCTGCCATTCCTCCAAAGTTAACGCCGTGGCCGTCGCTTTGCAGTCCGTTTTTTCAGATCGGTGGGATTGAGATCTAGACTCTGATGGACTCATTTTGGCCTCATCGCAAAATATAGCTTCATCCCAATATGAGTCAGGCTGTCCCACGTGCGTCCTGGCAAATGTTAGGCGTCTATTTATGTGCTCAGCCGACATCAATGGTTTTTTTCCGGGCAACTCCGGATGAGAATTCATTTCTTTTCAAATCTCTACGGACACTTTCCCGAAAAATTGTAATGCCATATTCTTCTTGAAGCTTGCTGGCAGGCGTTCTAGTTGATATTGTTGGATTATCATTAATTTTTCGGGTCATAATCTGCTCTGCCCTATCATTTAACGTGCGAGGTAGTCCAGTTGTAGGCTACGTATGCAGTCTTCCCTCATTTTCTGCCCGACTTAATGCATTATAAACGGTTCTTCTAGAAATTGCGAACATTTCTGCAATCTCCGGGACTGTTTTCCCAATGGAATGGTTACAATAAACCAACTGAATCATATTAAATGATAAACGTTTTCCAGGCATTTCTATTTTTCTCAAATCTGTGTCTAATCTGCATCAACTCAAACGACGGATGACGAAATTAGTCAAAACATTGCATCAGTCTCAAATCTGTGTAAGCAAAATGCCAAAAAAGTAACGGTAAATGCGAATAACGCGATAAGTAGAAACTAAAATGAACGTTTGTGCAAACACTATCGTATCACTTGAATTTAATTCATTTTTTGGTTGTTGTTATTTTTCTAAGCCATATGAATAAGTTTTGAATTTTCATTAATTAATTTATAAAGATAATAGATCAGTTACTAGCTGTAATAAAAAAAAAAAACAACGAAACCTCAACCAAACCCTGTTTTTTAAGCCTTAAAGTAAAAAAACAATATCAAAAATTTCCTTTGTGAAAACACTTTCGTGTCAAACTGTATGTATGTAAATAGAGACATACAGAGACTTACATAAGTTATTGACAAGATTGTAATGGATTAACGATAATTACAAAATCCAAAACGTTTTTAAACTTCCTCAAATGTACTTTAGTAATATTTCAGTTGCGTTTAGAATTTGAGCAATATTTCTTAAGCAAAAAGCAAAATCGACTGTTTTTGCATTTAATATTTGTGGAAATTACTGGGGCAAGTTAACAACATGTAATGAACATTTATTTTATATAAAATATTCATTTAAAAAAAAATAAACTACAATAAACAGAGTTTATAAAAAAGAAGTGCAGTATAAATATTTCCAGGTTTTCAAATAAAAAAGATTATAATGGTATTGTTTTCGCCATATCTTTACATAATGCAAAATGAGGTATAATATTGGAAGATTGAACACTGACTTAATGGCTAGGGTGTCCCAACAAGAACGCAAGATTTAAATGACTGATGCAGCAATTAAATTGTTTCTCTGGCTGTATGACATGTGGCGCCATCTTATTGAAACCACATGCCCTCCACATTCATTTCTTCAATTCTATTCAAGAAAAAACTGGTTATCAATTCACGATACCGAACACCATTGACTGTTTGCGCTTGACATGCCTCAATTTCTTGAGTCAATTGAACTTTGCATGCATGAAGAGGCAAATCTTTCATCAAAATTCGCTGCGTAGTGGATTTGGAGACACCAATTTGCTGAGCTTGGTGTCGAGGTGGATGGAGTTTGAACGACATCATCACGTACAGCTGCGACATTTTTGGTCGATCGACCTGGTCGAAAGCGCGTTGTTGTCTTTACATCACTAACAGGCCCAGTTTTGGCAAATTTATCCATTAATATCTTTACAGTTAACTCTTTTGGAGCGTTATTGTGACCCCAAATTGATCGCAATTTGCGAACTGTAGCCGCAAAACTTTTATCATTTTGGTAAAACAATTTCATAATGAGAATGCGTTGTACATTCGCTCCATTAGCGCTCCATTTTTACTAACCTCGTACCTTCTACCAGCAAACAATAACAATTGTTCAAATGTCAAACAATGACACTTCGAATGGCGCCAAATTTAAATCTTGCGTTCTTGTTGGGATATACCATGCAATTGCCAGTTTTACCACCATGTTCTTAGCTTCATATCTTTCATGCAGTAGTTCATAATTATAATTCTAGTATAAATTTAATAATAATAATTCAAATTTCACACACATCTTACGTTCTGAGTTCTGAGAATGGAAATGGACTGCATTGACACCCCTCTTTCCGGTACCTCCCATACAAATTGTCCGATTTAGCGGAATTTACTTTTTTCGCCCATAAACTGTAATTCGTAGGTTGAATGATTATATTAGATTGAAATTTTTAGCAAAATGTTCAAAATACGAATTACTGAATTTAATTTAACATCAGGTTTTTTTGCTAAACTTAGTTCTGCGAATGAAAAAATCTCACATTGCCGATCGCATTAGGGTGCGTCACTTGCACATCAGTCGAAAGCGTATTAAGTTATTAGTAATCTACAATAATTAAGTTCAGTAGGTTATAATTTAGTATATTTTACTGTGCGTTAATTCCCAGAATTTGTTGTAAAGAAGCTATAGATTAATCATCCCCTCCTCCTACAACTCCGCACGTTTTTACACTAATGTAAAAGGAAGTTGGGTGAAGGTATAGGGTTATCCACTTTTCGTTTTCAAGTAAAGTTAAATAAAACACACATGATTTCGATGAAATTTTTATATCATTATTATGCTTGGACCACAATGCCATTTTAAAAACCGCCCTTGAATTGGTTGCAGCAGTGGATCCTTTTGAGATAGTTTTCGCAAAAAATACGGCCCAATGACACCTTCAGGTCATAATGTGCACCAAACAATCACTCTTTCCGGATCCAATGGCTTTTCCACAATCACTTCTGGATTCTCCAAGCTCCATATGCGACAATTTTGCTTGTTAACGTAATCAGCGAACTTTATCGCTGAAGAAATTTTGTTCGATTTAAAGCCCACGTTTGAAACACCACTTTTGTAATAAGGTTTAACTATTCTTACGCGTTCTTTGGCCGTTAAACGATCCATATTCATAAATAGCAAGCTTTTCACTAAATAAATAACATTTCAGATGGTATTCAACAGCTGACAGCCTGACAGACCGGCGGTTTTGAAACCACTAAATGGATAACTCTATATATCTAAATCAGTTTATCTAACTGAAATTTCTGTACTGGTTTTCTTTTCATTTCTACAGTCTGGCAGGACAAACACGACCGACCCTGACATAATAATTGTGGCACACGATCGTTGGTTCGACTCCCGATACAGCCACCTACTTTTTAGAGCGGCGATCACCTCGATGTCGAGTAATCGACACGTTTAGAAAAAGCTTTTCGAAGTGACACTCTCCAAATCTTTATTAAACTGTAAGACCTTTCATTGAGTCTAAAATAGGGTGCATGTGAAGTCAATGATTGTTAGAAACTTTCCCATATAGCATCCAGGGGGGTTGCAAATGAATTTGTTAAGTTTCATAAAAACTGACTTGTAAAAACGATTTCAAACTACTCTTCTAAACGGCTTTATTTATTTTGCTTGTATGTTTTGTTTATTTTCTTTTCAAAACTACTACATATCCCACGTTTGGGAAAAATGCTATCACTACCCTTCAAAATTCCTATAAATCCCACAATATCACATTTCAAACTCTGCCCACACACACTCGCATACATAAAGTAGTCGACTTGGCGAAATGTACATTGGACAGCCGTCATTATTTATGTTATATTTACTTTAACCTGATTACATCTAAGTTACAAATTGGGTGTTCTGCGCATCGAAAATCATAATTTTCCATTATCTCATGGGAATTTGCGACTTTTAATGAAAATTAATAAGTCAAGTGTATAATAACCATTGTTATTAAGCCAACCAATCACCCCAGCGACCAATTGACTGACAGATGAAACAAATAGAAGATATCAGATTTTAAGTCATTACCATTAATGAAATTTGATAATTGACTTAATTCAAGTGTGGAGCTTTTCACCTAAGCGACTTATGTGTTTACAGCAGTACAATAAAGATTTCTGGTAGTTTTTTTTGTTGTCGTTAATTATAGTCAGCAGCAACTACAACATCGAATCGAAGTGTATTCAACTTGGTGTTTGAATTAAAGTAGAATCGTGATTGAATCGAAACAGTGCGCAGTACAAACAGTCGCATAGTAGCTAGTTTTGGCATTGGACGATTCTAATATCATAACTTCTAAATAGAGTTTGTTTTACCGGGAATTCTTGCCCCGAATCCTATGAATAGAGGTCGATATAGGAAGGGTATATTAAGTTTGTCTTACTGTCTGTAATAACTAGAAGTATTGGCGGGTTCGGAAAGTTCGTTCGGGATTTAAAAGAAATTTACTTGCAAATTCATATACAAGAAAACAATTATTTGAATGTATTATATAACCTTCCCTCTTTTTAATAACTTCTTCCCACATCTCAGGGTGCTTTTGAATTTCTCTCTCAAAAAACTTGCGTTGTTTTTCTGAATAAAGCGTTCAATTGGATTTTTCATTTCCTCGTCGTGATAGGTGATAGTCGGAGGCGACTCACGGTGGGTAAAGCTTTCCACCCAAACTCTGATGGGTCCGCAAGGCAGTGTGGGGACTCGGTGAGGCAGTGTGAGGTGTCCACACATCTAAGTTGCTCACAAGTTCGAGCTCTTTTATGACTCCTTGAACGATTGAGACTAATTTTTTGATTATTTCAGCTATTATCCTAACTGTTTCACGGGGATTAACAGTAATTAAATCTCTCACCTCCTCGGAAACAATTTCTTTTGGTCGCTCTGTTCTGGGAGCGACCGTTACGGAGAAGTTGCCGTAGAAAATCTTTAATAATAAATTTCTGACAAGTTCTTTCATTTAGTCCGATTTCTTTATAAACAGACTTTATTTTTCGGTTGGCTTCAATAGCCTTCCTTTTCGGAAATAATACAGCATAATAATGAGCCAATAATACCTAAAATGCTCTTTTTGGCTCATTTTTTTCCACTTTTAAAAACTTTTTTTTTTTTCAAAACATTATATCCACGAGAACACAAGTAAACCATAGAAAACAGTTTAGAGAAGGGTTGGGAGGAAGTTATGGTATTGTTTGAAGAAATTCGACGTCATGAGAAGAGACTAACGAATTAACCGAACGAACTTTCCGGACAACCAAATAACTATCTAAAATTCTTTATAGTAAATAACTGTACTGATAACTTTACTGATCGACGTACAAATCCAAGTCCTTCCATCCATCCACACATCTTTTGAATTCACGTTTAAATCAGGAATTTAAAACTTGACGCAAAAATATCCAACAGACATAGGCAGACCAAGTTCGTTATTAGACAAAGGTGGCTCAGTGCAAACAGTTGTCTACACAAGGCCTGAACATACCCCTGTAGAAGTAATATAAAAAAAATTTCAGGGTTTTACTAGTAGTGTGTCGACTCCCAACTCATATACTTCTTTAAAGAACCATACTGGAAAATACTACAAATTTCTTATTTCACTGGGAAAGCAGACAAAATATATACATCATGTATGAGGTGAGGACATTTTTGACTTGCTCGCTTATCTGGCGATCGGTCCTTTGTATCAACTATAATGTTTTTTTCATTAACTGTCCATTTATTCATTAACTAAACACAACACATGCTAATAGTTGATAGATATGCTAATAGTTGATATAATAGATCCCAGCTTTAGATCCCATACTTTGCATAGGATCTACCCAATTCTGGTAACAGCTAAAGAAACATATAAATTTTTACTAGAATAAAGATAATGTCGGTGGCAGTGAGGGGGTACATTATCCATTATTATTATCACTGTGGTCTTCAGTTGTCACAATAGGCATAGATTAGATCAGTAAGAAAAAAAAAAAAACGTGTCCATAAAAGAACTAAATACGCCTTTTGAAAAATTGACTTTAGAAATTTTCTACCATTTTTATAATTTACTTGTTAATTAAAGCCAGGGAGAAGAAAAGGGTTTCAAAGACGAATCCAACCCAAGAAAGAAATAAGGGGTTTTCAGCATTTTCTTAAATTTCATTGGATAAACGCCCGAAGAATCCAAGCCAGTTCATATAATTGTCACGACATTGCTTTAATTGTGGATGGGACTATACCAAAAAATTAATTTCAATTGATATTTCATTGCATAATTATGCATGAAAAGAGGACTCCATTTACCTTGCAGCAAACAGGCGAACCTTTCATGACACTGTGGATAGCAATCCGTGATAATGGGCATACAAGCTTCGGCCGGGACGAACTTTTGAAATCTGTCCACCGTTGATCTTGTCCAATATATTTCGTTCCCGTTGCTGGAATTGTTTTCGAGTATTTCCAAAATTTTTCAATTTACATTTAATGGTTTACAAAAAGCAATTTTATTGCCGTTTGGTTTTACAGAGTAGAATTCTTGACAGTTTCCTTGTCTTGTGGTGGTTGGTATAATACAAAGCAATCTATTATTTTCCCAATAGATGGCTTTAGTAATCTATATTCCACGTTGTAAAGGTGTGATTGAGTGACGCCAGATGGCATTAAAAAGATAAGATTTCGTACTCAAAAAACTGTTCAGAAAGCTTTTCAATTACTTGGCTCAGTATTGTTTAAGATCATGCCATAATGGACACAAGGGAAAAAATACGGTCTATGGTACAGTTTTTCTCTTCGGTAAAGGCGCAAATGCAAGCCATGCATCTGAAAAAGTGAATAGCGTTTATGGTCTTGATAGTGTAACAGCCTATCAGGAGCGTTTCTCGTTTCGTCATTTCCGTTCCGGTAATTCTGATGGCCAAGATGCACCATGCTGTGGAAGACCAATCGCTGAAAATGTTGATAGAATAATGGAAATCGTCAAGTCCGACCGTCATGCGAGCAATGTTATGATTACCAAGTATCTCAAGCCCCCTTTTAGAACCACTTGAACAAGGCCTCATGGACTTAATTTCTATATGTTCTGAATCGGAACAAAATCGACCCATTTCTAAAGCGGATGGTGACCGGTGACGAGAAGGCGTGTTCGAACCGTGGTTAGCCGGCCCAAGCTACGGCCAAGCCAGGAGTAACGATGAGGAGGTTTTTGCTGTGTGCTCAATAAGGTTGTCACCAAATCATCTGCAGTGAGCTCCTCTACCGCTAAACTATAAATTCGGACTTGTACTGTCAACAATAGAACCAACTGAGGGAAGAATTCGCCCAGAATCAGCCAGTTTTTGGTCAATAAAAGGATAACATTAAGTCACAAACATCGATAGTGACTCGGCAGAAGTTTCGGCAGCTTGGTTAGGAGGTTCTTGCGCATTCACTTTATAGTGCGGAACTGGCACCAAATGATTGCCTTCTGTTTCTGTCTACAGCAAATGGTTATACTGGTGAAAAATTCGCCTTAAGATAAACCTCAGAAAATCTGCCTTTCCAGGTTTCTATAAATAGATACGAGGGTTATAATTATCTTCCAAATGGCAACAAGTTATCAAATAAATCCTTGTATAGTTTACCTACATCAGATCAATCTAACTATGCAAAATAAAGCATTCAATGTAAGGCAAATTTAATTTATTTAATTATTTTCTTATAAATAAGCGGTTAATGATTGTTGAATAAAAAAACACTTTTTTTAGCTCTACTCAAATTATTGTACATTGGCATCATTCGACATGATGTTCGAACTGAAGTAGAATCGCACTTGAATCTACATCATTTGCTTAGCGATAAAATATAATAATTACAATGGCATTTAGTTAATTGAAAGAAAATACACATGCAATGAAGGATGTTATGAAAGGGTGAGGCAGATGGTTGTAAAGCTTACACAGCTAAAACTGGGGATGAATAATTAGATAAAGAACAAATATGTTATTAGATGAAATGAAACTCAAAGAAGAAACAAAAGATATATGAAGTGTAATACTGCACTGTGGTTTATAGCTCTACACAGTGGTAGAACTTACACAGCTCACTATTATCCTTTGCCTACAATTCTTGATCGTATCTTGAATAACTCAGTTACGGAGATTTTTAACCAGGAAACAGTTTTTCTAAGTTTACGCCTGTTTTTGAGATACCTTTGTGAAGTTTCGAAAAGCTTTATTTTAAAAAATTATGGAATTTTAACAAACAATTATATCCACTAAGTGCAATATGCGTCACACAGTGGTTATGTATAATATACGATTTATGGCAGATACTTAGTTTCTGAATAAGCCCGATGCTGGTGATCACACTGATTACTGAGATTACCTATAATAACTTCAAAGATATGGTATATATTGAGTTCTGACTTTTGTGTGTAACTATAAAAAATACTCGTATATGCGGATCGACTTTGAATCACTTTTTAAGTCGATATAGCGATGACCGTCAGTCTGTCTTTTGATGTTTTCCTGTGATTGTGATTGCGGTTCTAAGTACAAATCGTCATTATGAACCAATTTCAAGAAAAGCTAAGGTATATACATTTGATATTGATTTCATTACTTCTAATAATAATTGTTGCCATTTGCAAGGACAATCCCTGTTAGAAATGGGCTACAAAGTTCCATATCTTGTTAAAGCTCCCATAACATTAAATTTAGTGTCCAAGCCTGTCTCATATAATACGGGACTGGTCGATCTGAAATGAAATAGGTTTGAAACAGTTTCTAAAAATTGCGAAATTTAAAGAAAAAGAATACGTTATACAGAATGATATTTTTTTTCTCGAGAACTGACCGTTTCTTTAAAAATATTAAGGTCTACATACGTCTAACAGTGCTTGAAATTGAAGAATGATTTTTGAGAACTGATTTTTGCAATGTAGGTTTTAAATTGACAGTTTGTTCTTAACGATGCTTCGAAAAAGGGGTTTTCAGCAGTCTATAAACATGATCATCAGGGCAATTTTTCTGATAGGAACATATGGAGCAAACCCTTCCGGTATTTCCTTTATAAATTAACCCACTTTCTGAAATTCGATGTATTCTTTGTAACTCCTCATTCGTACACTGCTGTGCTTAAGTTGTTATCCATTCTATTGGTTAATAATCGTCAGCAAAGCTTAAAAATCGGCCAAGTAGTCACGGTCCTTCTGACAGAAATGACAGAAATAAATGATTTATTTCATTTATTCTTAGCTTCTTAATTATGCACTGAATTGAGCTGAATTTGACATACATCGTTCGTTCGATGAATCATGTTCTGAAAATTAAAATGGGAAACATTGCCACCACACCTCTCCTAGTACCTCCCATGCAAATGGGCCGATATCTTGCCGATATTTCATTTCTCCGCTATAATTCCTAATTTTTAAATTAGATTTAATTAGGTTAAATCAATTATATTGTATTATAATGCTTGATAAAATTTGAAAAAAAATCAACTTAATTTAACCCACCTACTCGTATTTCTATGCCCATATCTTTCACTTAATTGCTCCAAATTCCATGTAATTCAGAATACATCAGGAATATGGTAAACTTAGTTCTGCATGTCATGTCTATAAGGATACACAGAAAATTCGCAAAAATTGGTCTTCTTTATAAAATTTCCAAGCAGACTACCTAAGAAAGTCATAATTTTGTTTCTCCTACTGTGCTTTAATTCAAAAAAAAAAATTTAATTAAAACCAAACGGATTACCAAGTCCGTCCTGGCAGTGTGAGAGCACTTTTGCGCCAACATGAAAGGATTTTGGATGACGGTTTATATAAGTCAGTTCACCTAGCTGAAATTTCGGTATTGGTTTATTAATTAAAAGCAGTATATAATACTTATTGAAAGGTAGGCAGGAACTACTCAAATTTGTATACGTAATCCTTTGTATACGTAACGGGGTAACCTTAATTGTGGCCATGGATTGAAAATTACTAAAAAATTCCACTTTTTGCTTGAAATACGAGATAAGTCAATATATGATATTCTAAGTAACAGAATAAAACTCTTCTGTTGAATTTCTCCATCAAACCAGAAACTTTATTTCATTTTTATTGCTTAAAAATACCTTATTCTACTTACAATTAGTCATCACAAGGTGTCTTGTTACGTCTGGGAACGTTGCTTGCTGTTAAAGTTTATAAACAACATTTCCAGACGTCAGCGTAAATGTTTAAAATAAAAAATGATTAAAGGTATTTAATTAGGGAATAAGACCCCTACGTTACTTATATGTATACAAGAGTAGGGTGTTTTGAAACGCACGCTTGTCTGGCGATGAGTCGGTACGTCGTCCACGACGTTAAGCTAAATAATATGTTATTTTCCCGAAGCACGTATTCCACGAGACATTGTTCGCTAGTGAAGGAATTTTGCAGCATTGCCAGGTTGTTTTGTAGTGGTTCCCAACAACCAAAACTTCAACAAATTATTTGCTTTTTTGCGTCATAATATGTTCGGTTATATAACGGGTTATCTATTTTTCGGTTTGAAAAGTAAAGTTAAATAAAACACACGTAAAACTTTGATTTCAATGAAGCTTTTACTTCGTTATAAACCTTGGACCTTGCCAATATGAAATACAATGACATTTAAATGACGCCTCTGGATTGGTTACAGCAGTGGACCCATTTGAGGTAGTTTGCGACCACTTTTTTGCATATTTCGAACGGTATCTCGGCGATAAGTTAACAAATGTTGGTTTTCAAATACTCGAACGGTTGGGGATTATCCGCGTAAACACGTAGCCCCACACAAAATGTCTGACGGCGTCAAATTGCATGATCTTGGAGGTCAATTGACGTCGCCAAAACGTGAAATTACGCTTTCTGGAAACTTCTCATGCAGAAGACCAAAATCGATAACATTGTGTGGTTCGTGGCAGCGTGTTGTTGAAACTACCTACCAAAAAAAGTCGGTTATCATACGACCGTATTGCTTTGAATTAAATTGAATTGAATTCTCCGAGTGCCATATGCGGCAATTTTTTTGTCGACATAACCATCGAGTGAGAAATAATGAGCTTCATCGCTAAAGAAAGTATTGTTCGAAAAATCAGCATTAAAAGCCTATTGCTGTAGCCCCCAATCAGCATATCTACGGCGTTGTGAATGGTCAACCCGCTTTTGGCTGTTGTCTGAGTTGCAAAATATGCCATAATAAGTGGAATCAATAAATTCTGATTATCGGCATTACTTTTACTAACAGAAGCGATATTTTTGGCAGTGCGTACAGTGCGATGACGAACAGGCCTGACCACATCTGTAACGCTTCCAGTCTCTTTAAATTTCTTTATAACCTTGCCAATTCCTTGCATAGTAGGTCGATTATGGCGTTTGAATCACCACTTTTGTAGTAAGTTTTAACTATTGTTTCAGCCATATTCGGCAGTGGCAAACCTTTCACTAAATAAATAACACTTCAGATGACAGATATTTAACGGCTGAAAGCCTTGCCAGAACGTCAGTTGTAACTACATCTGTAACGCTTCCCAGTGTCTTCAAATTTCTGTATAACCTTGCCAATTTCTTGTATAGTAGGTCGATCATGGCGAGCATAATATCCCGTAATGCACGAGAAATGCCCACGTTTGAATCGCTACTTTTGTATAGGTAGTAAGTTTTAACTATTGTTTCAGCCATATTCGGCAATGGCAAACCTTTCACTAAATAAATAACACTTTAGATGACAGATATTCAATAACTGACAGCCTTGCCAGAACTTCAGATGTAACCACATCTACAACGCTTTCCAGTGTCTTCAAATTTTTGTATAACCTTGCCATTACCTTGCATAGTAGGTCGATTATGGCGAGCATAATTATCCCGTGATGCACGAAAAATGCCCACGTTTGAATCACCACTTTTGTAGAAAGTTTTAACTATTCTTTCAGCCATATTCGTCAATGGCAAACCTTTCGCTAAATAAATAACACTTCAGATGACAGATATTAGATAGCTGAAAGCCTTGCCAGAACGTCAGATGTCCGATGTCTATCCGTCTGGCTGGTAGGCTTGTAGGCTGGTAAAAAACTTGGCAGAGCCTAATATTTCGCTACATCGCCCATTCCACGCATTCTGGTACTTCCCATACAAATTTACCAATTTTGCAAAATTAAATTTCTTCTTTTAACTCTCTGTATTTCCAAAATTGTGAAATTGTGTCTTCTTTTCTTCTATTCATTTCACAAGTTTAATATCAGTTAATTTAATGTTGATAATGATAATTTCAGTGTTTGAATTCAACAAAAAAGGTTGATTTTGCCACTTAACAAAATGTTCCTTGCGAAAAACATAATATGTGGTTTCACCACGAAAAGTTATCCTTTAGGCGTAATTTCGAATAACTCAAAATTATGTTTTTTTTTTTTTGGAAATGTTTGATATTGAAGTTCTAAAATATCTTATTTGATGTTCCAACGCTATACGCCTGAATTTTTGCATTGATTCATTACTGCAAAAGAAATTTCGATCTGTTATTGTGGTAGGAGAAGACGTAAAATCGGAAAGGATATTAGATATGCCCCACAATTGGGATGCTAGCGGGATACTTTTCAATAATTACCTTTGTTCGTAGCAATTATACCGCAGCCATATTGAATGGTTTCCACATCATTTTTAAGCGATAATGCCCACATTAAGCGAAGAATAAATTGTTATTCCATCAGCTGTTCCACACATGCCCAAATAACTGAAAGGGTTGAAAGTACACCATGTTCATCAATAAAATGGGGAAAAAAAATTATTGACCTATATTTGAAAATTTAGAAAACTTCACTAGTACCCTATTCAAAACATTGAGTTATTCTCGAATTTCTAATGAGGTTTCACCTTCTCCAATACTTTTCTCTTTGGCTTTGTTTGGAAGATTTTGTCCCAGAATTCAAAATTTTAAATATAATGCCATCATAATATAGTGTGAACACTTTTGAGCTGCATGAATCTCATGATGAGTACATAGAAAATGTACCTATAGAGGTGTTATAAACTGGAAGTCTCATTTATTACTTGGGAGAATTTGGTTTTATCAATACTGTTCCATCTTTTGCCATCAGCTGTATATACAAAGCATTTCTTAGTTATCTATTATGAATACAACTAAATTTGTGAATTTGTATGTAGTGATGACTAATCCACTCAAAAGCCAACTAAAGTTTTCAACTAAGTCTTGCCAATGCCATTTGAAATTCCATGCCAAGGGTCTAATGCCAAATATAAACTCATTTTGACTTTCACTTATTATTTGACTTCAAGAATAGAGACAGTAGCAGTGGCGACAACAGCGCTCGCTACTCGCTACTGGCCATTCTTTGGCAATGGTTGCCACCATAGTGTATCGAGTAAAAGTGTATTGAGTAATGAAAGAGTTACTACCAAAGCTACATTCGATATTTACAATTTATTTCGTTAGCAACCTTTGGTATTTTATATTTTATATTTTTTGTCTGGTTGCTTGTCTATTGACTGTTGTTTTTTAATCTTGAAAATGTTTTAATTACTTTTTATGATTCTTCCATTTGGCTGCCGTCGTATTATTTCTGCCTTTGCAAACAATCTGTTTACTTTTCCTCTAAGGGAAAGTAGTAGGAATGATAGAAAAAAGCATCATGTCACCACCACCCAGAACAACATTTGCCAGAGTATTGCTCGCCAATATGATGAGACTAAAAAACGGAAGATGAATATGAACTGCCTGGCAATCAATAGATCTGAGGCTTCTTGTACAACGATATTGCTAAGACAAATATAATGTAATTTTTCGATAAATGTTATGTTTCAGATGTTCATTGCAATAGACATTTGAGTGAAAAGGATATAGCAAAAAATGTAACATTCAGAAGAGAGTGTTTAAAGTGCCAACTATCATTTGACTAAATGTGTTTCATGACTTTCTAAGGCTATTGAGCAATGTCCATCTATGGTTGGCTGGTAAGCACGACAACTGTCATAAGACTTTATAAACCTTCTTAAGACTTGGCTTTGCCTAATATTTCGCCACATCACCCATGCTTCTTTCCATCCATATTAACCGATTTTGCGAAATTAAATTTCTTCTTTCAACTCCCTGTTCGTAAACTGCAGTGGTATAATTTGAAAAATTTGACCTATTAATTATGCTCCTTGTGGTGCCTGCCATACATATCCAATTTAATCTTTATATTCTTAGCTATCACTTTCGCACCAATGCAGAAAATAGTTGGGTGAAGGTATATGTAAGTCAACTCATCTAACTGAAATTTTTGTACTGTTTTCTCAACCAACAAATAAATGTAAAATATCGCTTAAACAATTTCTGGGGAACGTCTATTTTTCTAATCGTTTATGAACGATATTTCGACTCATAGCCAGATAACTGATCATTCCAAAAGTGCTGTCTTTTCCATATATAACATGACATATCGGTCCAGTTCGCTTTTCTGATAAAAATGCTCTCTTTTTCATAAAAAACACTTCATATCCGTCTAGTTCGTTTTTCTGAAAAAAAAACTTATTTTTCAATAACCTTTCCCGCAATTAGACTTTCATATATTCTTTTAATTAGCGAATAATACCTATAAATAAAATTAACTAATTAATAAAATTGAAATTGACTCTTATCAGCTCTTTAAGCATTCTTTATGTAATGAAATTAATAATTCCAACTTTAATCAATGTAATTTTGAATTACTTAATTCAGCCCTTAGCTGCATTGATTGGATCGGGATTCTTTATAGGCGAGATATATTTAAATGTTACGAAATCTTTTTGAGTACTGTTTTATCTATTTGTAGAGACAACATTTCGTATAAAAAGCCTCGTCCTTATAAACTTTCTTGGTATACACCGG
>JAHXMU010000209.1:279856-299611 GCA_019455685.1 Philornis downsi
AAAAAAAAAATCCACTTGAAAAAATGTATCACTCATGCATAATTCAAGTGACGCAAAATAAAATAAAAGAATATCAAATTCTAAAATAGAAACATCTGTTGAAATGAAACATGAGAATTGTTATGTATTAAGGATATGACGGCGAATAGTTTGTTAAAAATGGCTGGCTGTATCAACGATTCTTGTTGTTGCTATTGTTGTTCAATAATAATGACATAAAAGCGTTTTAATGAATGCGAAACGACTAAGCGAATAGATATAAGAGTGCTTAATAGGAAGTGTATACATATTATTTTTGTATAATTTGTCAAATATTGTAAAGCATCGTTGGTATTTTTATTTTTTTTTTTTTTTTAATCGGTAGCGGGTCGAATTTATCGTCCACATTGAGCAAACACAGCACCCATCTGTGAACAAATCAGCGCAAATCATTGTAGTCAACAATGAGTAAACGCAACACCCATTTTGCCGATAGCATTTTCGTACCGAATTGCAGGAGTAACAATTACTGAGTTATGATTTACTTTGCACAAATTATTCGTCGATTAGACAATATTTTGTACACCTTTCTTAGAAGATGTATCATTCAACTGCACACACTCTTTAAATAGATTCAGTTTGTATTGAGTAAAAAGACAGTGTTGATGTGCAAAAACTCAAAGGAAAGCTTAGTTCCTCCTGAAATATGTGAAGTTTTTGAATGACCGTAAATTACAAAAATCTCGATTTTTTTGTAATATATTTGTATTATGCTTTGTAAAAGTGTAAATCAAATTCGATCGATTAACTACGCTGTTTCTGGTGCCTCTGCGATCTAAACCATACATTCGTTAGACATACGAGTACATTCATAATTTCATTACTTTTATTAAATTGCACCACACTCAGCAAAATTCAGCACTTATTAAGCGTTCAAAACATTTTTTTCTGAGAGTGAGAATGGGTAGCTTTGCCGAGTTTCTAGTATCTCTCATACAAATTGACCAATTTGTGAAATTCAATCTCTGTAATTTTTAATCAGTATATAGCAATAAGGGTATTGTTTATAATGTTTGACATAAATTTGAGTGAAATCAGCCGATTAACGACGGCCCTTTTGGCACATCTCATAAAATTAATCATTTATCACATTTATTATAATATTCTTATCTTCCATTCGATAGCACTGAATTCAATCAAACTTTATATACTCTAAGCATGTTATGAACTGTGGCCTGAGAATGAAAATACAATATAAAAGTTAAAGGACATCGCTTAAAATTTTGACATAAATTATAGCTCACGAACGTTTCCGAAATATGGAAATATTCACAAAATGGACGAGCTTTTCATTTTTGTTTAAAAAGTCGACAACTTTTTTGAAGCCAACTTAGTGCACATTAAAATAGACCCCGAAAATAAATAGATGTAATCACCACCTCTAATAAATTTTGGTTTATTATGATTTACAAAATATTTCGTGTACTGACAAAATCGTTCGTGAGCTAAATACATTCGATAGTAAGCATAGTATAATGTTGTTGTTGTTGATGTTGTAGTTTTGTACAATTTTTTTTATGGATATCGACTTTTGAAAATTCTCAAATTCCTACTATTTCCACCTAAACTTTCATAGTAGCTTTAAGTTTTTTTTTCAAGCAACATCGAATAAAATTGTTTAAACTCTAAGAATCTTTCTTTGACCATTCCTAATAAAGTATGCTTTGGAAAATATTGACTATTTTGACTTTGACGTTAACAATTTTTTAGTGGAAATTTAATAAAAGTGGTAAAAAATACTAAAGTTTTGCAGTAAATATTGTCAAATATTAAAAAAGTGTTTGGAACCATTTTGAACTGGAAAACAGCGTCCAAAATCTTTAAACTTATACCATTTTTATCGAAATTAAGTAAAAAATTAATTGAAATTTAAGAGCTCTCAAAAGTAGACAGAAGTTCAAAACCAAAAAAGTTGCATTCAAAAAATATGATTTTTACGATAGATTTAAACAGTTTTTAGCCCACAAACAACATAAACCAGGAGTGAATTACTTTGCCATCAATTCAAATTTCACTTTCGGAAATTAAAACCGATTTTTTTATAGCCCTCAGCCCACCTTAGTACACCGTTGAACATTTCATGTAAACATGCATTATCATTGCATGAAATTAATTTTTCTTGCTATTATCAAAAGATATGAACTTTTTATCATCTGCAAAAATGAAACCATGCGTAGAATTTTAGTCAAAATTTGACAGTAAATAGTTGAAAGATGTTATATCTCAAACATTAACATAACATTAACATTAATTACTGTCTTTCAAATTGTCTATGAACTTATTAATTTGACCTCATATGTTACTAAAAACAATGTCTGAAATCTAGGCATTGCGGTAGCAAAATAATTCGGCAAAACTTATTTTAAAGACAAAACTTGTATTTTTCAAAAAAAAAATCCAATTTTTTCCATATTTGAAACTTGCTTCCCTACAATAAAAACAAGTACTCGTATTCTTCACATCACACCACGTTCGTTCACATAGGATTCAAAAGAAAATGGCACATCCCGCCACTTTTCCCAAAATATTGTTGAGTGGGTAAAAGGTATCGTTTGCAAGCTACCCAATTAAAAATACAGGGTTATACATTTAGCGATTTCAAAACCACCGATCTGGCAAGGCTGTCAGCTGTTAAGTACCTGTCATCTGAAGCGTTATTTATTTAGTGAAAGGTTTGCCATTTACGAATATGGTTCGTCTAATAACCGAAGAACGCGTAAAAATAGTTAAAACTTCAAAAGTAGTGATTCAAACGTGAACACTTTTCTTGCATTACGGGGTGATTATGGTCGTCATAATCGACTACTATTATAAAGAAATTTGAAGAGACTGGAAGTGTTACAGATGTGATTAGGTCTGTGCGTTATCGCAATGTACGCATTACCGAAAATATCGCTTCTGTTAGTGAAAGTGTGGTGGATAATACGAATTTTAACTCCGAGCGAATACCCGAATTTTTGGGCTACAATTGAAGATTATGAACGATATGTGATTTCAACAAGACGGTGCCACGAACCACATTGCTTGACCAATTTTGGCTTTATTATAGAACATTGTAATGCAAAATTTTGAACAACTTAACATTTTTTAAAGTAAAATCGAAAGTATGTCGCGGTTCTAATGTGATACTTTCTTAACCAAGTAGGTTAGTGAATGCTTCTCAAACTACGACATGGGGAATCGAGGTAGGTCCTTTTAAGGGAATCTAAAATTAGAATGCGTGTAAGCTCATTGAATATATATATTTTTTTTTTTTTTTTTTGGATTTTGTTTGGCGATATGTCCTTCAATGAATTCTTGGTTAGGTTGCACCTCCGAATTCCCTGCTGTGTAATCAATTCATTTAAAGCAGTTGCCTTATTATAGTTAATTATCTAAAGTCCCATTGATTATATATATTTTCGATTGCAGTTCGAACTTTTGTTAATTTAAGCCTGTCCCTCTTTGTGTCCTTGTTTTTGTTAAAAGAACTATGAACTATATTAAATAGTCATAAGTTCATTCTCTTTGAGATTATATAAAATCGGCACAGATTTTCCATCTGCTCCAGCTCATACTAAATTCTCTTTAAAAAAGACATTTTCAGGAACTTTCCAGGAATTTTTCATTAATTAAAGGCAACAAAGTTTAGCGGTGTATAAATACTTTTCAAACATTGTATATAATTTGCTCAAAATATCTTAAGGAACCGCTCTAACTGTGGGCGTGGTTATCAAAAAATAAAATATTGAAAAATACAAATTTTCTCTGGAAAAGCAGAAGTCGATATATTATTATACTTATGCTAAGCGTATATTTCAGAAGCGCAATCAAGTAAAGTAATCATTTTTTCAGTTTTCCGTCCGCTTATTGGCAAGCGGAAGCAGCTAAGTTTCGGGCATGGTTATTGAAATGTACCAAGAAATAATACATTTCGCTTGAGGAAAAAGATAAGGGTTGTATTTGTAATAAGGGCTGGGTTATAAATCATTATTAATATAACCTTAAATGTTTATATAAAGTGTGATAAGGAGTTGTTTTTGATACGTTCACTTATCTGGCGAGGAGCAAGTACATCATCCATATCCCTTTGGATCACAAGTGCCACAATTGGCAAAAATTAAAAAATACAGGGTCAAATCCTCATCTGAGAAAAGTAGACTTCTTCGACATTTTCCTAAATTAGGATGTATTTCATGTTTTCGATATTTGGATAGTAGAAGAAATCATCGCAATAAAAAATTTCATATTATTTCATCATTCATCGAATCGGTACATTCTTCAAAACATGGGACTCTAATGGGACTTATAAAGCCTGCGTGTGAGGTACTAACGAAATTTGTAATTTTTTTCGAAAGGTCCATGTATGTCATTATCTACGGAATATAATGTCGTGAAAACATTCGGCGCGGCTTTACCAATTTTTACAGACTTCCCTAATTTTCAGTTAATCTTCCGCATAGATATGACTGAATTTGAGCGATGGCCTGAGTTATGTTGACTATGTGGGCATCGGCATAGACAAGCGTCTTTAGAAACCCCAATTCAAGTCACCTTCTCGAGTGATAACCATGAAGAATGTTCAATGTGGCATTCGCTGTATGGCAAAACGATATCGCGCCAAATGTTATCCACATCTATATCGTTTCAAGAAAAATTAACTTCAGGTGTTGGCGACGTCAATTGCCCACCAACAATATGAGATTTGACCTCATTTGGGCATTTGAAAACCAACACTCTTCATGTTATCGCTGAGATATTGCGCGAAATGTGCGAAAAATTAGTCGAAAACTACAAAAGGATCCACTGATGCAATCAATTCAGAGACTGTCATTTAAATGACATTGTATTTCGTACATAAGGGCGCATTATAATGAAATAAAAGTTTAATCAAAATCATAGCTTTATGTGTGTTTTATTTAACTTTACTTTTAAAACCGAGAAATGGATAACCCTGTATTGGACTCATTTTCTAGTATCCTGCATAATATTTTGTGACATTCAGAAATGTATGTAGGTTAATATTTTATTTGGTTTAATTTAAACATATTTTTTTATTAATTTTAAGCGACGAAAGATTTGTAGGCTGTATAAAAACATGGAACACCCACGACGCACATCCCGTCTAACATCATCAGACATCACAATTCTTACATCCTTCTTGGTTTGTTCATTTCACATTTGTGACCTTTAAAACATATTGACGTCACAATTTTTAAACATCGACAGAAAGAAATAAGAAATAAAATAAACAAAAGCTATAAGCATAATCATTTCGAACTTACTGCTCTCAGTCTAGTCCCTGATACATAATAATGCTGATGTTTTGCAAATCTTTGTTGTCATTCTCTTTTTCATTCGTACAGAAAATTTTATTTTAGAAATTTGTGTTCATTCTTTTCATATCGTGGCGTTTAAATTATTTATAAGTGAGGCCTTTTCCCAAATGAAATCTTTTTCATGTTCACAGTAAAATATGGGGGTTTAAATTTCAGTGTGCTTTGACTTACTAGTCGTCAATTGTTGCTCTTCATTATTAAGGTCGTTCGTTGATTTAAATGTTCTTCTTTGATGTTGATAATTTCATTGAACTGAGTTCTGATGGCGTCATTTTTTGACATTCTAAGACGAGCATTTGTTTTGGAAATTCTGGAAATTTGTGTAAATCTGGGAGCAAAAAAATAATTAGTTTGTAATTTTCCAAATATTGCTGATATGAAATTGAATATGAAAAGCTCTTTGAAGCCAAAGTCGTGCAAATTACTAATTTCCTTTGAAAAATATGTCATTGATAAGATTTACATTTTTGCATTTTTTTTTATTTTTGTTTGTTCGATTATAAATTAAATTCCAGTTTTAACACGAAACTATTGACGTGGCAATGTTTAATGCACCTTCAATTACGAATAGAGTGAATGAATTTGAAATTTGCACTAACATTTGAAGAGTTCATACACTGACATACAAGTCGTTCATAAACCAGTTGGCTTATCTGTAAATTTTATTTAGAAAATTATTGAAAGAGACCGCCTAAAGTTCAATGGTTACAGATAATATTAAATGTGGAAACTACACGATGACAGCATTCACATGTTAGCGATGCCAGATTTGCATGTTTTTTTTTCTCCAAGTTGTTTTTATGAGTTATGGCATTATAGTTAAAAACGACGTTTATTTCTAAAAGGTGGCGCATAAGTAACGTTAACGGCGACTATATTGAATGCGTTCTTGTGCATCATTTGGTTTTAACTCGTGAACCAATTGCATCTTATATGGGAAAAGATGTAACGTATGTAAAATTCTTTGCAAATACCGTCTAGACATCTCTAACTGCTGAGAACGTCGCCCGGTTTTCCTCAGTACTTGCTTGCTCTCGAGCAATGCACGAGTTGCCCAAAAAAAATTGTTGGAAAAATGTTGGAGGGCTAGGAGCATTTCGAACATGAAAGGAATTTCGATATGATTTAAATAATGGAATGCTGACTTTCAAAGTAAAATTGAACAACTTTGGCCCTTTGTTCTGTACTGAGCCTTTCCATCATAAATTTCCCAAGTATTATCTAGTTAATTCTATAAAGAGACGAAAAAAAAGACTAAAACAAAAAAAAGTATGCACTGACCAAATCTTAGCGTTATTTATGCGCCACCCTATGTTAAGAAGTCATCACAGATATTTTTGGATTATTATTAATGTTTATTCCTGAGAATAATCTAGTGATGCATTAGCTTGCAAATATTCTCATTCAATAGAAAAATTACACATTTAATCAGAAATGTTATCGATGAACCTTTAATGGAAAATAATCGACACGCAAACTTGGAGGAATTTACCTAAAATATTTCCGTTGCACTATCGATGATAGGATTCACATATTAACAAACATTTGTAGTTCTTGATAGAAAATACTTTCTTCAACGAAGAAGATCACTCGCTAATTCGTAAGAAGTTTTTTAAGGAAATATTGATCGGTGGTCGAATAAATGCCGGATGACTGTTGTCTTGTTTTCAAAATTACCAAGTTTAAGTTCGAAATAGAAAATAATAGAAAATAATCGCATGGAGAGAGATCATTTTCGAAATGAGTTTTCCAGGAAAAACATTTTTCAGTAGCTCTATGGATACCCTAGCCGTATGACATGTGGCCCCAACCTGTTGAAAGTCTGCTAGCATGTTGCAATAATTGTTCGCTCTAACCGTCATCGCATGCCCTCTTTCGTCCTCAAAAAAGTATGGTCCAATAATACCGGTTGACGTTATTCCAGCCCACACGACAAGCTTAGGGCTGTGAAGTGGACGCTCATGCAAACGTCGGGTATTAGTCTCGGACCAGAACCGACAATTTTGCTTCTTCACATGGCCATTAAGGTGAAAATCGGCATCATCACTAAAAATCACGTTGTTGAAATTGTTGAACCGCTCTAGCATCAAATTGACAAAGTTAAGTCGGTTATTGGCATCATCGGGTTTTAATTCTTGGACTATCTGAATCTTATAAGCCTTCAAATGCAAATCACGTTTCAAAATTCGTCGTAAAGTTGTTCTTTTGACATCCAAAGACTGACTTCTCTTACGTGTTGACTGTTGCGGATTTCGCTGAACTGAAACACGAACACGCTCCACAATGTCGGCTGATCTTGCAGAAACTGGGCGACCACGAACCGTAATTGGTACTGTTGAGCCGTTTGTTTCGAACATTCTGATCCATTTTCGTATCGTGTAAACCGTGTTCATGCCGATACAAACGTCGTGCAGTAATCACTGATTTATTGTTTTTGTAATACGCTCGGACACAAAATGCACGCTGCACTCCCGTGTACGGCTCCATGACGACTAAATTTCCAGGAAGCGGCACAGCGGACAACATATTCCCCCGCCACCCTGCGCCGCGCGTTACCGAGAAATTGAAGAATTAAATCGCCAACACTCATATGGCCCACCCGTATAATTAACTTCTACGCCGCTTGACACTGTCCGACAGTATCTGTAAAGAACGCTTTCGATATAACACTGGTCTACAAATTCGGGGAAAAAAATTGACTGCAGAAACGAAGCATGTTTTTTAACTAATCTGGGTGCACTGAATTCGAATCTGGCATAAATAAATATTGGGCTATCACGTCTTGTTCATTTTTTATCGCATGCTGGCAATACTGCAAAACAGTTAACATTGACACTACAATTTCACAATTATTAATTTGACAGAAGCCCACATTCATTCTAAATAAATAAAATATCGTTTCTATTAGTGAAAGTGTGGCGGATAATCCGAATTTGTCGATTCCATGACGTTCTCAACAGTTATGTATATCTTACGGCTTATTATGGCTGATTTTGCATTTGAATTTGCACCTCCATCCACATATAATCCAACTCGCGATACAATTACAGCCAGCTGACCATTCACAATACCGTAGATATGCTGATTGAATGCCACAGCAGCAGGTTTTTACTGCTGATTTTCGAACAAAATTTTCTTTAGCGATGAAGCTCTTTATTTCTCACTCGATGGTTACGTCCACAAGCAAAATTGCCGCATATGATGCTTGGAGAAGCCAGAAATGATTGTGGGAAAGCCATTGCATCCGGAAAAAGTGACTGTTTGGTGTGTATTATGGTGGTGTCATTGGGTCGTATTTTTTTCGAAAATGACGCTGACGGTGGAACCGTTACCGTCAATTCAGAGTGCTATGGGCGTATGACAACCAACTTATTTTGGCCTAAAATTGAAGATTATGAACTGGACGATATGTGGCTTCAACAAGACGATGCCACGAGTCACTCAACATGATAGATTTTAGCTTTATTGTGTGAGGAGTTTTCAGAAAGCGTAATTTCACTTTTTGGCGACATCAATTGGTCACCAAAATCATACGATTGACACCATTACACCTTTTTTTGGCTATGTCGAAGACCGTGTTAACGCGGATAATCCTCAAACGTTGGAGTGTTTGAAAACTAACATTCGTTAAGTTATCGCTGAAATACCACTCAAAATGTGCGAAAAAACGGTTGGAAAGAATTTCAAAAGGATCCAACCAGTGCTGCAACCAATCCAGAGGCGGTCATTTAAATGACATTGTATTTCGTACATAATGGCAAGGTCCAAGCATTATAATGAATTAAAAGTTCCATCGAAATCATAGCTTTATGTGGTATCTATTTAACATTGATTTCGAAACCAAAAAATTGTTTCAAAATTATAATCTGTCGTTATTATACTCCTGGCTACTGCCTGACTTTTTGATTTTTTAGACGCCACGAACTTTAAAATCGCAAAGAGAAAGTTTTGCTCCCGTCGTAGCCCACACACTTCTTGGAATGAGTAGTGGTATTCATTATTATGTGTTAACAACATAGACATAAAAATAATTTATGCTTTTAACGCTTCAATTATGAGAGTTAACATCATTTAATTTTATTTGTGGAAAAATACGACTATTTTATTCCAAATACCTGTTTTTATTACCATCTCGGCTTCATTCCTTTCTGAAAAATTTACATGTTTTCTATTAATAATAGAAAATGATATCCTCTCTACCTCAACGAATACAAAAAACAAACCTGCTTAGTCGTGGTTCTTCTTAGGAACAACAACAACAACAAAAACAACTTGGCCATTTCAATGAAAATTCGCTACTACGACATAATGAAAACGCAATGTGAGAAGCTAAACCCAAACCAAAAATCTGTGGCCGAAGCAGTGGTCAACGATGGATGCTCCTCTCTAACAGGGGCCGCCACATCATCATTATCATCACCCAACACTTGGCAGTGGCACTAATAATGACGATGAGTCATAGCCATACATGGAACGCGAAAAGCAACACTAAGCGTATTTCATATTCGTATACGAAATATTGAAAAATAATCTCAGTATTTTCCAAAACATTTGTTATGATTTCATGCTCTTGGAATTACCTTGATGGCGAAATGAAAATATTAAAAAAATAGAACAACATAAACAAATTTGTTGTATAAATTCTGTGTTGTAGTAGAGAAAATAAAATATGTTCGTGTGTTCACAGACATTAACGGATTTGTTTGACTTTCAGACTAACAGCTCTTTATTTGCATTAAATTTTCTGCATTGCAAAAGTCTATGGGTAAAGGGAAAATTATGAAGTCACGTACACGACTGTCATGCTGTTGTATTAATTTGTATCCATTGTAATGTTCTAAGAACATAAATTCATTTAACTCTTCTCATAGCTGGGAATTTAAATATATAAATGAATAATTCCGTATTAATATCCTGCATGGTAAATGAGTTTTTACTTGCTGCATAACGATGTGATATAATTTCATACGGAGTAAATAGATTACGGAAATTATGTAAATAATTAAGCTTCATTACAAACAAATTTCATCCCAGTGTCGTAGGTTGTGTCTAAATAGCCGAAACGAAAAACGATACAATGTCCTTTGAAGTGGCTTTCATCCTGCGCGCTGCCAGTTTCTGAAAATTTCAATTATCGGGCACATGGTGGAAACAAGTTTCTTGTATCAATGCCAACGGTCTTTTCTTACAAAATAAAACATATATTTGCTTCAAAACCCAACCTCTAAAGCTAAATGAAATTTCAAACAAGGAAATTATGGTCAGTTTTTAAAAGAAAGATTTAAAATTACTCTAAAATTGAATTATTTAAAATTTTTGTATGCACAGTTTAAGTTGTACACTCTGTCCAAAAGTACGAGGTATAGGTCAATGAAGAGCGGTTCCTTGTTTTGAGAGAATGGTTGTCCGCATCCCATAATTGTGGATGTGTTATTTAAATTTAAACAACAAACCCTAAACTTTAAGACTTGTTTACGCTGGTTCGCATACCAGTAAGCTTTAAATTCTTTACTTAATATTTTATTTATTCAAATTTATTGTACCGACTGTAAAGTAGACCCCTTACAAAATAATACGCGTATACATTTTCCAAACGCATTTTGCGGAAATCAATTCAGTTCCCGCGACAAATTCTGTTTCATGTCTTCTGTCGACTGATATGGGTATCTCAAAGTCGTAATTTGACTTTTAGAAAAAGAAAAAACCAGCCGGTATGATCGAACATATTTGCTGAGTTTTTGTCCAAAAATTCGTTCCCAATGATAGCCTTGTGAGTTGATGCCTTATCACGATACAAAATTCCCGAATTTTCTTTCCACAAATCTGGCTTTTTTCGATGAATTTGCTCTTTCAAATGTCTCATAACGCCCACAAAATATTATTTATTTACCGTCTGATCTTCTGACGAGAATTCCGAGTGCACAACCCTGCGATAATCAAAAAAAAAAAAAATCATGTAACACTACCTTGACTTTTGATCGGCTCATTTAGACTTGACTTTGATCGATCAATTAGAAGACGCTATTCCAAAAACCCTGCTGTTAACTAGCTTACATGTCAAACTTGTAAATCCATGTCTCATTACCAATTGCAATACGTTTTATGAATGTGGGCTTGGAATTAACTCGTTCAGCGACCTTTAAGCTATTGAGTTTTTTAGAAAAAAAACAGTTCTTTCGGAACTTGTCGAACGTCATAGCAAACAATCATGTAAAATAACAAAAATCGATTCGTGAGACACAAAAAGTTCAGCAAATATCTCTTTTAATTCATAATGACGACTTTCAGTCACCACTTTCTTCACTTTATCGATATTAACTTAAGTTGAAGACATTGATTGTCGACCAGAACGAGGCAAATCTTCTATTGTATGGCTACCGCTTTTGAATGCGCTATATCAGCCATATACATGCTCTATAACACTTTAACGATGCGGCAAACGAAATTCCATTTGCAGTACCATATTTAGGAAAAATTCTATTTGTATTCAAAATCGTAACATAAAAATGTATTTTTTCTACAAAATTTTGGAAATGCAACCTTTTTGGTATCTCCGCTTAGGAATTTTTGAGAAAACATTGATTTTTGCTAAATCGATCAATTTGTATGAGAAGGGCGTGGCAGCTCAGCCTATTTTCACTTTCAGAACTAAGTTTACCGTTTGCTTTCTGTACACAATTTTTATTAAAATTCGGTCTAATTCAGTAAAAAGAAAAATAAAAAATACAAACAAATGTACTGAATCGGTCATTCGTATAGGAAGTACAGTTCTTCTCTATGTTGTACAAAAATTTACAGCGAAACCATCAAATCATGCTTAATCTTTAATAATATCTGCAACTTTTAATTTCCACACTGAAAAAAATATTCTGATTTGATTAAAAAGTTGTAAATTCAAACAAAAACTTAATTAAAAAACTATGGTAATCAAATTTAAATAGTTAATGCTCAAATTTGTAAGTAAATATTAAGTGCGTAATTAAGTTCTCGCTGTTTTTTTTATAAAAATACAACTTTATTATGAAAATATGCTTACAAATGATTCATTGACAGTATTGCTCATAGCTACTACATTTTCTCGCGTTTCTGGCAAAGCTCGAATTCCGCCAGGGTAAAAATTTACATTTTTTGAGGTTATCCACGAGTCTTGTCGAACTGCTGGTCAGCCAGACCATGTGCCTTCGAACGTAACAAGTGGCAATCGGACGGCGCAATATCTGGAGAATATGACGGATGGGGTAAGAATTCCCATTTCAACGTTTCCAGATAGGTTTTAACGGGCTTGGCCACATGAGGCCGAGCGTTGTCATGCTGAAGCATCACTTTTTCGCGCTCTCTCCGCGTATTGTGTACGTTACTCGCGCAGAACTCGACTCAATCGCCTTAATTGAAGTCGATACAACAGCTCTTAATAAATAACACCGACCTGGTCCCTCCAAATACAGAACATAACCTACCATGACTTCCTTTTCTTTATATTGCCATAATGAATCCATTTTTCATCACCCGTTACAATACGATGTTCTTCATCCTTTCTTGTTTTGTCGCTGAAACAGTTGTTCACAGGCGAAAAAATTAAGCTCAACTTCCTTTGGCTTCAACTCATAAGAACCCCAAGTTCCTTGCTTTTGAATCATTCTCAATGCATGCAATCGTTTGGAAATTGCTTTGTGGGTAACTCCTATTACTGAAACAAGTTCTACTTGCGTTTAACATAGATCCCCATCAAGCAATGCCTTTAATTCAGTGCCTTGAAAGGTTTCTCGTCTTCCTTTACGCAAGCGGTCGTCAACATCAAAATCACCGTCTTTAAAACGACGGAACCAATTTCGACACGTTGTTTCACTTAAAGCAGCGTCTCTGTAAACGTTTTGAAGCTCTTGATGAGCTTTTGCTGCCGTTTTCTTCGATTGCAAGAAGAAAATCAATACATCCCGCATATCACAATTATTTAGCACCAAATCATATATCAAAATCACTATTGTATCGAGGCGGTATGTTTACCATATGCTTAAGCTTGGCTCATGGCGTTTAGGTTATGGCAGAATCTCCTAGTACTTACAGCCGGTGCCATCTATTGGCAAACAACGGAAACTTAGTTGCGCACCTAATATGTTACCAATGAAATCGTACACAACAGCACTCGATAGGAAAATTCACATTTTAACAAAACAAAAGTTCTGATTCATTGGCCAAAAAAATGTTTACGAGAAAAAATCCTGCAATAGCTGTGTGTTTTAAAAGCTTTCCCTTAGCCTTTTATTTCATAGAATTTTATTTCTATTTCGAACATTTTTTTTTTTAATTTATTCAAAAATAATTTTTTACAAAAATTAAAAATTGCATTCAGTTATTATTCTTGACAAAAAATTTGATTTCCAGAGATAGCATTCGTGCAAGTATTTTAAGAAAATGGTGATATCTTCTAAAAAGAGGAGGCGGTCATGTGATAGAAATTTTGTTCCACACACAACTTCAATATTTAAATACTATCCGAAAAAACGATGTTTTTGGTTTTATCTTTTTTCCTGTACCAAAAAAAAAATTGAATTTTTTTCTTTTAAGAGAGTATTTGATCATTCCGCTAAAGCATAAATTTCTTAAATAGTACAGAACATGAACTCATTTTCCATTCGGCTAATGGAATATGAAAGAGTTTTCCACTCAGTGAGTTAAAATGTAATACTCTTTTCCTGGATTTGTACATAGTAATCGAAGTATCAACAACTACTCGTATATCGACGTGACCTCCTATTAAAGATAGATTGATGAATTTTTTGAGGTATAGACCAGCGATTATATAATCGCGAGTGCTATACATCGTGCCTTGGATAGTTAGCAACTGCTATCGATACCTTCAAAAGTATCACTTACTTTAGCTTCAACAACTTTCTTTGAGTCCCACAAAAGTTAATCAGTTCATGTCAGAAGTAAAGAAAAGGAGATACTCGTATAAAGCAAACAAACCTTCATTGTAATCAACGTTTAATGCACTTGTGTAGCGTCACTTTGCACCTCATTTCCATGCGAAAATATTAAGGCATCTCGTGCTCTTCGATTTAAGAATACATGTTTATTAAACAGTCTACATTTCAAATTAATTAAAACTTGTACAAAATTAATTCCATAGACTTAAGGTTTGCAAATATTTTATAAATCCGTGTAAACCTCAAGAGGAATCCACATGTCACACAACGTGACTATGTGCAAGGATTGTACACTCCTTTCTCAACGTTAGATGAGACCACCTCGCCGCCTCCTGCTTTCTATTATTGCGACTGTGGTATGGTCAATGCAATTAAAAGGATTCGTGTTATGTGAACACTTTACATTGCATTCACTGAGCTCAGTGTTGCAATAAGGATTTGTTGACATTTTGCACACAGACTCAAAGGAATGGATTGCAAATATTGGGGCGCAACTGGGATAATGCTTGAAATCGGGCGCCTAGTTTTATCGTGCTACAATGGGACCGGAATGAAATGAAACATGCTACATTATTTTACGTATGTATAAACAATATTATTTTTTGTTTCTTTCACCATATACAGGTATAATCTATTTGGTCTATACGTAATCTATTTGGTCTCATCTACTAATGCCAGGCTTTTAGCCGCTCTTGATAAGGAACTATAATTCTGCTTCGCCCATTATCATTATCGAAGACTTGTCGTGCCAATGCAATCAATATACTTTGATGCGTATCAGCACTATACTCCGATACTCCGATACTCTTCCATAACGCCACTGAACCCATGTATTATTATTTAGTATTTTTCTCTTCAAGAACCACCAAACTGATTGATCTGTTTGTGTCTTAACCCAGCATTCTGCTCCATAAAGCAATGCGGGTTGGGCTAGTATCTGCTACAATTAGGCTTTTATTTGCCCAGAGAGGATATTAAATAATTACTAATCATACAGCATCATCTGTTGGCAAACATTGTTCTTCGCCTAATTTTCAGACTAACATAATTGGTTTTATTGACGGCGAAATTGTGGTGAATAAATCCATCCACCACTCTAAAACAAATAGATTCTTTGTTCATTGAAGCCAATAACCTGACTTTGTTCTCATAACAAGATATGCGAGTAATACAGGGTGACGCACAAATCGTGCTACAAATACAATGTCAATGTCATTGGGAACCGTTATTTAAAGATGTTGAAAGAGTGTTTTTACCCAGAAGAAGAGTGTTTTTACTCCAGCAAGATGGAGCAACTGCACACATAGCCAGACCGTTTATGGTGGAGCTACAACTAAAATTCCCAAACAAATTAATATGAAGAAACTCCACTTTAGGCTGGCCCCCAAGGCCATTTGGCCTGATTGCACCAGACTTTTCCTTTATGAGGTTGTGTCAAGCAAGAGGTGTACAAAACGAAACCACGGAGTTTGATTGAATTGAAGCAGTATATTAAAATAATTCTTGAGGCGATTCCGAATGAATAATTTTGCGCAAATGAGCAAGTAGGTCATTTACGGTCTATCATTTTCAAAATCAATTAGTTATATAAAAATAAAACTTAATTTTCTGTACAATAAAAGGTAAATAAAATACATTGATTAATAAAAAGGTTGTTCGAATTTCTTATTGTAGAACAGTTAGTGTGACACTCTGTATATAGATTTTCTAAATGACAGCACCGACAGCACCTACTACAGCCACAGACTTTATTGAAGATACCGCACGATATGTTGTCGCCTCGTTTAAAGCCTTCTTTAGTGCAGAATGGTTGAGTGAATTCATTTTTTTTTTTTTTTTTGTCAATTTTTTTGAAGACTTCTTGTCGATCACCGTCTTCATACAATTTTCTCCGCATTGAACTGTCGACAGCAGTTTTATAACTAAGATAACGATGGATGTGCCGATTAGGTTTACTTGCGTTTTTCTTGGGATTTGCTGTGGTGTGAGGCTCCAATCAGGCCAGATAGAGTAAGTTTTAATCTGTCACACATCACACCCAGCAGAATCTTATATGCAATGAATAAAAGATTGATAACGCACACAGGTCATAATACGCTTAGATTCCAATCATTTGACATGCATGTTGTGGTTCAAAAGATATCTCGAAAACTCCGTTTAAGAAATTGTAATGAATGTGAATTTTTGAAAATTGTCTGAAAAATAATGTAATTCAAGACTATCGAAATAAATAATATGTTGTCAAATTCAGACTTGAACTTGAAGCGTTTAATGCGGTACCTTCTATAGTGGACTTTAAGTTTGCTAAATATTCTGACCCCTTTAATATCAATAGCATTTAGGGGCACGTGTTGTATTACAAAATGTTCGAGATTCAAACAATTTCAAGTGAAACTTAATATATTTGTCTGAAAATTATGTTTTACATACATACATACTCGTATGAGTACTTGCTGTTAGCCAAGCCATCTTTCACTATTTTGTTATTACAAATGACAGTAATTTAACTTTCCCCGTGCATGATGATGATATTTAGTGACAATGGGGTAAAAAAAGTGTCATCATCATAACATCGATGAGAGGGTGTCATTGTCATTTATTGTGTCGAGCCACAAACACAGATATGAAGCGTGCATAACAACTACAGTACCCATCCATCCATGCAGCCAGCCCGCCACACTTGTTAGCGGTGTCCAACACCCGATGAGTTCAATATTTAACGATGATAAAGAGATGGCACTAATGTTGGTGTTGTTGAGAAGGATGCCGGGCAAAGAGCACTGCCGTTGGCCGATATTACTTTTGAAATTTACATCATAATTTGTGTTAGGCAAACAAATGAATGGCTTTTACGTGCCGGTGTCTGTGTTTCCATACCAATGGCAAGAGGTGGCCAAGGGATGGCCAAAGTAGAGAATGACAATCACATTCCATATTATTAGATTTTCTGTTGGTGCTCATTTCTACTCTGAAACTAAGTCACGTACATAGATTTTTCTTGACTGCCATGGAGGGAGAACTGATACTTCCGTTTTCAAACTTGTTTCGTGATATACGGATACGATGCTCGTACACAGATAGGTGGGCAGCTGGTAGATGGTAGGCAGCAGCTATGTGTGCGAGTTTTTTATATCAAGTGAAGTGGATGCTGCAGTTACAAGTTTTAACTTAACCCACAAATGTAAAGAATTTGCAACGATCCCCACTTCCTAAAACGCCAACAACGAGAACGAATTAGTGCATTCATATAGACGACATTTATATGAAACCGGTTTTTATGCTATTCAATTCGATTCGAACAAAACAAAATGAATACAAAAATTTCAGTCGCGTATGCTGACTTATAAATAGCCTCACATCATTGCCATAATTTAACAGCTTTGCTTTGTGATTTGTAAATTAAGACAATGATATGCAGCATTTAATATTTAATTTTCACCCAGTTTCAGTCATGGAAAGGTGGTTCATTTCCAAAGTGTGAGCATAAATGACAAAAACATTATCATAGGTTTTAAAGAATGTTTGTACTACAAGGCGTAGGAAACATTACCCCAAACTTACAAGCTTCACAAAATACTCAAAATGTAAATATTAAATACTGTAAAGTTAGTCGATGTGTACGTCAATGAAATGGACAATCTTTGTGAAGGATTGAAAAACTGTGATAAATTCAACATATTGTCAATCTCGATTGTCAATATTGAAATAACGTTATCATATGCCAATTTTCGTTAAGGTTGGTATATATTTGCTGCTGCTTCCTCAACCACCAGAAATGAATTTCGTCTTAAACACTTAGAGCTACTCTTTCTCATATATCAAACTATGTATAGCTTCATCTCTTTGGGTGAGGATATAAACATTGTTCGTAATCAGACCTTCTTTATGGGATAACGTTTAAGGAGTAAATTACATTCTGTATAATTTCGTTCGGCTTGAGATCATAGAATTGAAGGGGAAAAACAAGGAAGTTGGTTGTTTCTGATTGTTTTATTTAATATTTTCCAATATTTCGATTAACATCGGCAATCATCTTCAGGGGGAATATTTAAATATTATTAAAACTTCCTAACGAGTAGGACGTACTGTGTCAATTATATTTTTGTAAAAAAAGAAATGTGTAATAATAACATGAGAAACAAACTGCCATCACATTCTGTACTATTATGTACGCAACTAAGTTCCCGATGTTTGCCAATAGATGGCGCCAGCTGTAAATGCTAGTCGTTACTGCCATAACCTAAACGTCTTGAACCAAGCTTAGACATATGATAAACATACCGCCTCGATACTGTAGTGATTTTCTTTAACGTCATATTATATATATATAAAACATATATAAAACAAATTCCAATGGCTCTGACCACAGGTATCTTTTATTTCCGCAATTTCTTTTATTTATTTATAAATAATATCTTGACATCCATCTCTTTTTAATGGAAAAAATTTCTTTTAATCGATTTTAATTTTCAAAATATCACGGATTAGTCTCCCCTTTACTCGTAGTGAAAAGTTATATTTGTAGTTTATTGTTTACAATTACATGGTTTGCCTATGCTCTAGGCATTTTATATTTGTTATTAGCTTCATTATATGGTCTTCAGTTTTCGGAATTGGAACTATATTTCGGAATTTCGGCCTAACATTCTAGCCCGGTTTTTATTTGAAATGGAACATTTTTATATTCTTAGAGGACGACTTTTCCACTATAGAACACGAAATAGACACCACATTTTCCAAAAACGAAAACAACAAAAGGAGAAAATAGCAATTTCCGAATTTTTGAATATTTTGAAATTAAAGTTTCAATCGAAGTTTCCTATAAACGGAGGCTTTCAGAATTCGAAAAAAAAAATCCTTCAGTTCATCAGGCTTGAGGTTTTAGAGATATACCTGAAAATATTTCCGTTCATTTTGCTAAAGCGACATTTTTGTAAAATTTGTACAATTTGAACTGTAAAATTTCTTTAAAAAAAGTGAGTTTATTCAGCCATAGTAATGCTAACGACCGCCATTGCACGACAGAGTTTTGTCTAATGGTGGTTTAGAGGATGAAAATCCGCAAAATCGCCAAGCCCATTGTGGTACCTGAAATGATAGACTTGACCTGAGACCCTGTAATATTATTTACAATAACTTTTGAAAAGACAAAACTAGTCCACCAACCTCTAACTTTGTTGTAACAACACGAATTCAATACGGGCGTTCTGGTATCTCTATACAATATTTATTTTATTGCTATAATTTTAAAACTGTATGGCGTCTTTATCTAAAAATATGACAATCGTTACATTACGAATCACTTAATATAATTTATATACCTATAAATAAATTATCTCAGATAACCCTCATATACATAGTCCTGCCTTATGTTCTGTTACAAATATAAAACGCGATAAAAAAAACAATATTCATATTGTATTCAAAATTATTTCATTTATTAGAAGACAATATTGGTTATTAAAAAAAAA
>JAHXMU010000209.1:313877-352901 GCA_019455685.1 Philornis downsi
CCACGGCGCTGGCCACCAATATTCCTCCACATTCCGCGCGCCGTGGTCTGTGGGAATTCAAGTGTGTATTCGGTGCAATTAAAATTTTTGCTATCTTTGCTGCCTCTGTTGTTTGTCCTATAGTAGTTTTCTGTGGGTTTCTGTTACGAACAGGGTTGCCTAGGTCAAGTAATTCTTCCAAATGACAGGAATTAGTAGGGGAAATCTCAAAATCGAGCTAACAACTAGAGTGCATCTAATTTGAGCGCAAAAGTCGTACTTACTGCACATCATAGCAACGCCTTGCAAGTAAGTAAATATGTTAGCACAAGTAAAAAAAAGGTGAAGTAATTTTTAGGAAGAATCTAAAGAAGATCTGAAGCTTTCATTTTATATGTCAAATGACAATACATACTGTTTTTGTACCTTTTCAAACAAGTTCATCGCCCTCCTTCAAGTTTTGAATGGTGCTAACGGGATCATGGAGCGCTTTGCAAAAGACATATTTATAATCGCCATGAGAAGGTAGTTAATATTGATTTATAACTTGGTATAAAACTTTTGTTTGTATTCTTAATTATTCAATGAGCATTGTATCAGCATTATTTATTGGTAGGTAATCCTACTCAATAAAAAAAATAGCTCTTCAAAACGAAAATCTGTTCCAATTTCAGAGATTAATACAAATAGATATTCGTTTGTGTAACCATTGAATTCAGTTTCAATTGTAATTAATATCAATCAATAATTGTAATTGAATGCTGTAAATTGAAATTATTTGAGTTCTTCACAAAATTAGATCTATACAATTTGTAATAAAAGATTGAACAAACACAACGCTTCTGTAAAATATTTAAAATTGAATTGGAAAAGTATTGAGTCTTTTGATACATTTAAAAACTGTCTCTGAAATTATGATCGATTTCAAATATTAACTGAAACGAAAAATTTCAGCCAACATGTATTCATTCCGTTTTTTGAATAACGATGTTTTTTGATTAAAAAAGTTTCCGTTTTTATAACGGCATTTTCTTCAGCATTTTCTTCAAGAAAGGCAGTAGAGCCGGTTTACAAAATTAGCATTTTATGAAATTGTCTCACAACCTTTGACATTGACATAATAACATCAGATAGCATCTATATGTAATAAAGTGTTGAAATTTTGTAATCAGAATTAAAAAAGAAGAAATTATTTTAGTTTATATAAAAAATTTACTTTGTAAATGGAAATTATTTAAAAACAAGATTTTAATCTAAACTTTTTAGATTGTACTATAGAAATATTGAAGTAGTGCGAAATTTTTCAGCAGTAAATGTAAATTAAACTGTTTAAGATATTACACTATTTCCAACATGAGTTGAACAGTTGGATAAACTGCGTCATAACTTAAAAATTGGTTGATTATGGTCTCCCATTTCCGAACTCCGTAGCCGACATTGCATAACAATGAAATGAAATCCGCCATTACCATATGAAAATTCACAAATTCGAAGATAGGAAAAACAAAACACGGTAGTATAGGACAGAGCAAATAATCTTTTTAAATCTTCAGCTTTATTATTATTATGTATATATATTTTTTTTGATATTTAATATTGTACTACAGAAATTTATATCTTATTTGTGATACTATATAATTGGCCTTTTTGGTTTTCCCGCATCACTATGCATGAATAAATGAAATTAAATAAAATATATTAAAAGAAACATACGTTTTATTAAAAGAAACATACATACTTTTATTTACTATATCTGAATAGTTGAAAAACAAATTCCCAAAAAGGTTACAACAGTTTTAAAACGCTTTGTATAGTTGCAAAATCTAACGTATTTGTTCGTTACATATGCCATGTGTGCGAATATTAAAAATTTCAAAACAGATCACATCTTTTGTTCTGACGTTTCTCTCGAAACTCTTTGGTGCAGATGTCGCAAAGAAGATGTAAAACTGCATATTAATAATAATGTTTAAACTTTTTATAATCGTTCAATTTATATCCACTAAATTTTAGAGATGCATTTTTCTTATATTTAATTACGAAGGGCTTCGCGGTTTTACTTTTACAATTTTTAAGATGAGGCTTAGAAAATCAGGCAGTATTGATTGCGGTTTTTGTTTAAACTCTAATGAAACCTATTTCTGAAAAAACGTTTTGAAGTCTCGTAATTTCAGTTTTTTTTGATGGTCCGGTTTTTTGATTGTTTTATAGGAACTAAAAAAATGTAAAATTCAAATTTTTCGACAGGAAGACCAAATTTTTGAAGAAACAGAAAACTAACATATCTTAGAACATTTGTTGATCACCATATTCTATAGTCTGACTATTGTCATTTTTACTACGCGATCTCTGGCGGCTTAATTTTGTTTTATATTTTCGGCCTGACTGCCCCTGCTAATCTACATCTATCCCCAGAAAAAAATGATGGCAACAACTGTCATATTAAAATACATGTCTGTTACTTCGGTTCTGTTTTGTTTAGACTTTTGTTTTGTTTTCATTCGTTGAGTAAGCAGAGCTATTTGCAGAGAGCGCCAAAATTGTTTGGGAGTGAATGTGCTGCCAGAGAATATGCTTCTATTTTTAACTTTTTATTATTATGCTTCTATATTAATTACTTGTGGAGCTGTCTGTTATACTCTGCTACCGCTACTATGGGCCATTGTCTTCATGACCAGACTTTTCCTGTAGCATGACATTTAATAAACGCCACTTACGTATGTTATTGCTGTTGTTCTAATATGAAATGTGTTTATTTTTCAGTTCGGGCTGCTTTCGGAATTTACAATTTTGAATTTCGAAACAAAAAGATTGGATTCAACATACCTGATGAATTGTTGTTGCAGTATTTGGCTCAACGTCACGACTTAACCAATTTCGTTATAGAAATTGGCCAGGGTAAGTTTAAATGTGTTGGAACGGATTTACCTTTGGTACTTTCTTTTGCAGTCTGTGTGTGTGTTATGTGTAACGGATGTTTTCAAGTTTAAAACTGTCATACAACCAAACAAATGTATACAAAATTTTGTGGAGGCTAAACCAATGCGTGATGTAATTATGAAATGATTATTTTTGGTGTTTGTCACTGGCATTAATTGATACTATTTTACTGACAATATTTTGCAACCATTTCTTTTAGATGAAAATTATGGATGATCAACGTACGATTGATTGATTCGTACATAGAAGTCTTAAATGTTGCCACTTTGAATTTGCTAGTTCTGCTACTTATTAAAACCGTGTCTTATGCATATTTAGGTCAAGGTTTTCTTAAAATATCTTAAAACCATTTTCTTTTGGTACAGAATAAAACTTCAATTCTTAATAGAATGTAAAAGGAGATTTGCAGTTGCGAGGTACACTTAAGTTGGAGATTCATTCAAGTCAAACGCGTATACATATTTCATAAAAGCCTTCAAGCTTGAAATTGCAATCCTGAACAACAACAAAATCGTGCTGCTTAATCAGTGTATTTCACTACGTATGTCGTAACCAAAATTATATATTCTACGCAATGCGTCAACCTGCATAATTTTCGTTCAAAATTGTCACCTGAAACATCCATTTCAATATTCTATTTGCGAAACACTAATGCGTTCTCCTGAACCATTTATTTAATTGGAAATATTTTTTATAAAATTATCACTGATTGAACTAATTATCATTCGTTGTAGGAGATCTCGGCTAGAAAGTTAGTTATGACCAAATTAACGTAGCATTATGGCTATTGCTATTGCATTTAATTTGTCTTTTGTGTATTCTAATTATATTTCTACATACGTTGATTTATGCTAATATTTCAAAAATGTTTTTTTTTTCATGATATTTATTGCTTATAAAAATTTTCAATATTACATACGGTGCATATGCAACTTAAATGAAATTTTAACTAAAAGTAAATTTTTTTAGATAAAACACCTTAAGAAATTTCTTAATTCATTGTTCTTTTATGAAATTTTTTTAATATATTGCAAAATCAAAAATACAGTTGAACTTCTATAACTCGAACTTCTATAAGTTAAAATCTTCTTTAAGTCGAAGCAAATCTAGTGTCAAGAGCGCTTATGTGGTGAATTCCCTTTAGTTTTGCTTCCATAACTCGAACTTCCATAACTTGAATTTCTCCATAACTTAAATAAAAATGATGGCACAAGCTTTTGTATGTCGAATTTTCTCGAAGAGGATGACATACCTTTAATGTTCTTAAGCAATCCTAATGAAGATCTCAACTTTGTGGAAGCGAACTATGAAGCCTGGCTAAGTTTGAATCATATAACTTCCAATGGGACTCTTCTCGATTACATTGAAGTTGATGATGATGTTGTTATATCAAGTTATCCTACAGATGACGATATACATAGTCCAACAGTGCTCTAACCATTTAATAACTCATACTGAAAGCTTATCAGATAGTGATGAGGAGGGTTCAGTGGAAGAAGTTATTAGAGAACCATCCAGAAAAACTGTGGAGGATTCCTTAAACAATTTATACTTGTATTTACAAACAAATGAAAATACAAACGATGAGCACTATAAAGCGCTAAATAAAATAGAGTTACTACATACACACGACAAAAAAGAACCCATTCAGCAAAAAATAACAACATATTTTAAATAAATATATCTGTGTATGTATGTATGTCTAAAATAAAACTGATTGAATTTTAATGCAGGGCGTGTGTTTTCTTAAGACTAAAAATTAACAAATGTACAGTATATGTATGCAGTTCCATAACTCGAAATCTCCTCGAATTCTCCATAAGTCGGATTTTATTTTAAGATAATGGTGATTCGAGTTAAAGAAGTTCAACTGTATTCATTACTTTAAAACAAACGTAAAAAAACTGAAAATAGCAATATTAAGTGTTCAATATTTTATGGCATAGCCGTTGGATTTCTATTACTTCCGAACATCTTTTAGGCATTGAGGAAGTAAGCTTTTCAATGTAATCGCTTAAAATGGCATTCAAATGCTTTTCCAATTCTCTTTTTCAAAACTCAACACCATTTCGGAATACTTACTACATTTCCGATACTACGTTTGGCAATCATTCACATTTTCTCAATCGGGTTGAGATGGGGAGATTGAGATGGCCACGGCATAACCTTGATTTGATTTTCCTCCAACCAGCCTTTAACAACTCTAGCCGTGTGTTTGGGATCGCTGTCATGTTGGAATGTCCACGAAAGTGGCATTTCCCATTCATCGTACGAAAACATACATACCTGAGCTCAGAAGATCGCTATAGATTGTGGATGTCATTGTATCAGTAATGCGGTGAAATAGACCTATTCCATATCCCGAGAAACATCTCCACACCTTGATATTTCCTACTTCGAGCTTTATTGTGGCGGCTGTGTACCTATGATTAAACTTTTCTCCCCGAGGTCGTCGAACATTGGATCTTGCATCTGATCCTCAGAGCTTAAATTTTGACTCGTCAGTCCATAAGACATTTTTTCCATTGCTATTGAGTCCAATTAAAATGTGTTTGGGCAAAGTTGAGGCAAGTTCTACGATATTTTTCTGACACGAACGGTTGTTTGGTGCATTTGTAGCTTCTGAGACGGTAATCTCGGGCTCTTCTTTTTATATATTTATACGGGAATTTCTGTTTTAGCTTCTCTGGGAACAGCTTTTGAAAATTTCGTAAAAAAATTCTTAATTTTCCGATCTTCACGTGTATTTATTACTCGAGGTGTTCCACCTTTATGATCTGTTTGGATGTTTCCATTGTTAACTATGCGACAAACCGTCGATTTATGAATATCATATTTTATAGAAATTTCTTTTTGAGAAAGTCCATTTTCAAAATTACTTAAAACTCTTGGTTTTAATCCCGAACAGTATTTGTTTCCAGCCATTTTCCTCACAAATTGCAAAGCGAAGTAAACCTTTTTAAATCCGAACTAAAACTGTTTTAACAAAACAATAGACATGCATTGCCAATACGTAAATCATAAATGCTAAAATGCAAATACGTAAATTATTTCATGTTTTTAAAAATACTCCCTTTTGAAAGGAAATACATTGCTGTTAGTTTAAGACGCCATATTGTAACGGGATTACTTTTGTAGTTTTTGGACTAATAAACCACATTGTCATTAGAAAGCCTACGTTTTGCCAACATTGCTATTAAAATGGATATAATCTTTTGTAAAGATTAGTTTATGGTATTAATTGTATATAACCTTTTTTGGACTAGTCCAACTTTTAAACAATTTACATTTGTTTCCAAAATAATATAGGCAAATAATACAATTATATCAATGCTATATTGAAATAACGGTGCTGAGCCATACTTACCACACCAGAATACGGGAAAGAAAGAGCAATAAAAACTAATGGATAATAATAGTAAAAGTAATAGATAATAAGTAATAAAATAGTAATACTGTTTTAAATTATTTCGCTCTAAAAGTCAATCTCTTAATAATTGTATTTAATCGTTTCCATATATGCCACAACTGTACTGAACATAATTTGAAGTGAAATGAAATCATCTCACCGTCAAAACATATTCAAGAGAGATAGCATAACTATGAATGAGAACATATTCGAGTTTACATTTATTGAGTGTTGCAAAGGTGCGACGAGATTCATTTTTTGTGAGGGATATACGATTAAGGTTCCAAGAGTAAATATTGTGATATTTAAAGAATTATTTGCCAACTTCAGAATCAGACAAAAAAATCATTATTTACAAACATCATTGATTGTGATCCCGTGAAATTTGTTCTTATTTGTCCATATGCTTTATCAGGGTGACTACAAATATTTAAATACTGTGCAAGAATTTCTTCTCGTTTCTTCAGTAATATTTTTTTAAAATTATCAAAGATATAACTATAAACTTACACTGGAAATCATTTGATCTGTTGAATTTATCTCACTGGAAAACAACAAAAGACATTAGATGATAAAATATATAAGTATTTATTTTTTTGTACTCTTCTGCCGTAGTTTGCTTTTTTTAAATTCACTTCTTTTTAAGTTGACAAGAATATTTTAGACATTTTGTTGTATGATACCACATTTGTATTCCCTTTGTTCACAGACAAAGAACAATTACAACTATATTATATGTTATAAATATGTTTCATAATTTCCATCTACGAGTTTTTAAAAGGATTTGTAATATCTAACCCAATTTACCAATTGTAAAGATAACACCTTACCGCATTCACAAGTAACAAATGTAAAACATATAGAGGAAGTGTAAAAATTCTGAACACAAATTATATTTCCCTGAAAGCACTGTTTTTAACGATTTTTAAAATTTCTACCCTCATGTTCTTCCGTCAATATATGTTCATTTAGATATAGTCATGAGAATATTGAAATGTTTTCCTACGGTGTTTCCGGATGAATTATTAACAATTGAAATTGAGACCGACCGTAGCGTGACTATCATTCGCATTGCCCCGGGTTCAATCCGGCACATCGAACACTTCCAGTAGTCGAGTAATTTGCTAATAATCGACTAACCATCTTATAAATGCTTCTCAGACTTAGACGTTTCGGCATTAAACTGTAAGTCCATTTGAGTGAGTTTAAGTTCACTGAATATCAGAAGCTCTCCCATATTTCATTCATGGGATGTAAGGGAATTTGTTTTTAATTGTAATGAAAACAAGCAACTCTTATCAAAACTCAAAATTTTATTTTTCTAAAAATTTAAAATTATTCAAAATAATTCATTTCTTATACAAGTTTAAAGATCGTATTGCTTATTGATGGCTCTTTTTTCTCTTTGGCTGGATAACATTTTTCTTCCCGAGTAGATATTAAAATTTCTTTATGATCCGTCATTAAACAGGGTCCGTGTTGTTTACAACCATTTTCTTTTTTTTTATCATTGAGTGAAGTGGTCATCTAAATGTTGTGAAAGAAAATCAATTATTTTGTCTAATTGGTTTGGTCTTATTGTCTTGTCTAAAATCAATGACATCGTCTGACTAAACCAATAGATAAATTTGTGTGGTAAAATGTTGGAGCAGAGGTTATTGAGCAGAGGAGACTGAAAACAAAACGTTACGTAAAATGTCTCGAAAATTAACTTAGTACCAGCCTTAATGTAGTTTCATTAAAAGTTGTACTGATGCTAAAAAGAGCTCATTTTTAAATAGAAATTTGTTCCTAATGGGGAAATTATGTCCAATTTTTTTTACATTTTGTTGTTGAAAATGTCTGCCTCTTAACTCTACGTTGTTGAAAGTACGTGAGTGAACGGATGGATGTCAGGGATCTGGATTAGAACTCGACAATAAGATATCGGTTGCTATACAACTATTTTAATAATGCTTTTGAAACTAATATCAGATCACAATTTAAAAACCATTTCTAAACAATGACCCAAATCTGGCCAGATACAAAGTCCGATGTATTTTTTTTTCCAAACTCACTGCAAGAGTTTAACGGGATTCACAAGTATTTATTTCTGTATATGTTCGTCTGTGCGAATATATATTAAGAAGGGCTTGAGATTTGGTTATTGGAGAAAGTAGAGAATCCCAGCATCTAAATTAGAGTATACGAGTATATGAGTATAATTTCTCGAAATATGTCAAGGAAGTATAACCAAGGAGAATTGTTGATTGGGAAAAAATTAAGTAGACAATTGAAGTAAGTTGCGGACTTAATATGTACAATTTATTTGGGCACCTCGTGCTCACCTTGTGCGGTTTACAAAAAAAGAAGAAATTGTTCTTAAGTTATACGTGACAAGAAACCCCGGTTCTCTTGGTTTTTTAGTATGTTCCTGACATTCCGTTTCGGTTTTGGGCATTATAGAGTAAGACAAATTCACAATAGTGCTTGTTTCAATTATGCGTTTACATACGATTTAATTTAGGTAATCGAATCAATTAGTTCATGTTTATAATTCTAGGTTGTACATATAATTCATAGCTAGTATAATTATTAAGTAAAAATGTAGTTGGTACAATTTCAATCGAATTCTGACAACGAGTGCACAGTTCCTCCTAATGCCTGAACATGTCGAGCAGTCGAGTAATCGATAAGTGTAATAAAAAGATACTCAAACTAACTTTCGGAATCCTTATTAAGTAGTAGGTGTCATTTAGCGAGTCTATAAACCGAAATGCTTGTAAATATCCCATATCCCATTCTTGGTTTGCAAGGAAATTTGTTTTGTAGATAATAATCGCGGAGCTAGTTTGCTCCTCTGCTACATATTCTGAACTGGATTTTTAGCATTTGTTTTAAAGTTCTGCAGAAATTAGTTCTAAAATGAAAAAGAGTAGAAAGTTGTAGAACTATTATAATAATACGAGTCTGCAAGTTGTTTAAATGATTAATGGGTTTAACAATTCTTGATAAGAAAAATTTACGCGCAGGATAGATATGTATATCCCGTTTGGAAAAGAAAAAGAGTGTTTAAGCCAGAATGTGGCTTCGTTTCTTCCCGGGGCTTAATCGTTTTCCCATCGGATGGCAACCCTCCTTTTATTTTACTCTCGTTAAGACCTGTTTGCATCTTTTCCTAGGTTGTACTAAATGTAGTTAAACAGATTCTAATGAGTAGCGGCAATTGCTGAATTGAAACTACCTTACTCCATCTTTTCCTTGCTACTGTTTCTCTGTTATTTCGTTATTCCGAGCTCTGCGATTCAGGTAATACTTGGAATAAAGATCACCCATTTTCATTTTAAAAATTCTAATTCCCCCGACTTTTGTTTTATTTTCATTGTTGCGGATTTTCCCCCGGATATCGTTTTCCTACGAAAACAAAGAGCATATATGCTATATGCTATAATGCTATTGGAAATCATTACAATTTTTCCACTCATACGATAATAACTGCCTAACTAATTTACAGTTAGTATGTTTTTGAACAATTTTAAGGAATTTATACGGATAATAGCTGTATACATTTGTGAAATCCTTTAGTTATTAAATTGGCCTGGCTTCTTTTTATTGTACAGACCCGTCGGTCGCATCATTGAAATGTTAATTTCATATTGAATCATTTTCAGAATATTACTTTTAGTAATCTTTATTAATTAATTATTTCCACATACGAATCATTGATTATTTTGGTTTTCAGAGCTAGTAGTATTTTTTTGTGTAAAACATCATCAGCAGAAAGTTGGATAGGCCGCACTGTCGCAAATGCGTTAGCATTATGTTCGATCATAAAATATAATAGTATTCTTGGAGACATTAGTATGTAATGCAATTGTATTGTATTGAGATACACATGCACAAAACTGTGACATTTAAAAGCGGTAAAAAGGTATCTTCATTTATATGGGCACATATGATTTTCAGTATAATTGGTAGCGATTCGGCTAGTATATACGAGGTGTGATAAAAAAATAACCGTTATTTTAAATTTTTTCAAAAACTATTTATTTATTCATCAATAACTATCTTGTCAAAGTAATTTCCCTCAGATGTAATACACTTACGCCAGCGTTTTTTCCGATCCTCGAAACACTTCTGAAACGCGCTTTGTGGTATCGCCAACAGCTCCCGTTTCGATTTTTCTTTTATCTCCTCAATCGTCGCAAAACGCTTTCCTGTCATCGGTGTCTTCAGTTTTGGGAAGAGAAAAAAGTCAGTGGTTTTGTTTTTGGCTAAAAATTCACGCACAAGCATCGGTGTGTGAGCTGGTTGGTGCGTTTTTCCACAATTCTGCGCGTTTCTGACCAATTGCTTCGCGCAAATGGCGCATAACTTCAAGTTAGTATTCCTTATTGACCGTACGACCTTGTGGTAAGAATTCATGGCGCACCACGCCATTGCAATCGAAGAAAACAGTGAGCAAAACCTTCACATTTGACCGAACTTGACGTGCTTCTTTCGGTCCAGGACGAGCATCGTCATTGACATCTTCTCGGCCTTCCTTAAACCGGTTGTACCACAAATGTTCTTGCACATTTAATTTCATTTTTTACACAAAAATTAATACAGTTTCTTTGATCGATCATTTTTTCGAATAGTAAAAAATCGAAGAGCGCACTAAAACACAACTAACCTTTTTATCTGTCAAAAACAAACTGACAACCCAAAATGGCTGACATTGTCAACATATATAACAGACATGTGCACCAACATAACAGAAAAAAATGCGAAAATCGAACATTCGTAACTCACGAAATTTGAAAACCCGCCTTTTTTATCACACCTCGTATAGGAGAACTTTAATCTGTGTAGTACAGATATACGTAACCTTTCATCAGAACAGATAAATTCATATCCGTGTGTATATCAGACAGTAAATGTGGCTATTGTACGTGAAAGTTTCTATCGATTGGGCCGAATTTTTTTACAAATTGTCTTGAAGTATCTTCTGAGACGTAAGTGCTACCACTTGTATTGTTTTTAATAACATTGGTAAGCAATTAATGCAAACATTATACTCGTATGCAAAACTTAGTTAAATTACAAGCGAATTTGCGACTTCGAAAACCGATTGACTTGAATGACCAAATCAAAACATCTGTGACAACTTTTGTCGAAATTAATGTGTAAGTGCGACTTGTAGCGCGTTTATTAGAATGGACTCTAGCACTCGGATATAGCTAAATAGCATCAGAATGGTTCTGAGCCGTTACTTAAATATTTCTATGCTGAGATGTAATTAATGTTATTTATATTTGTTGCACATATTATATTTGAACCACTGATGTATCCGGTTCTTTCTTCATCGTCTTCTTCACGATCTAAATAACCCAAAAACGTCATAGAATAAAGTAAACAACTATGCACTCTGTACGTTAAGTTATCCAATGTTACTATTAACGATAGTTTATCCCGTTCATTTGATCTTAAACTCAAATTGTTTCCGGTACGGCAGAACTCATTGCGAACTCATTTTTGTGCCATGTCAGTTCTTTTACTTAGAATGATAGCAATGGGCTTATATTTAGTGTATATCAAATTCAAACTAGTTTGCGATGTAAAAAATTGAAGAAAAATTCGAGTCTATATGGATGGAGTTACCGTTATTGATGGCTACATTGGCAACATTTAATTTGATGACAAAATTTTACTTTAGCTTTTCTTTTTCAATACATATTTGACACTTTATTGAAGTTAATACAACTGTTATGATTATTAAATTGTGTTTGGTTATGTTATTACGCTTTGCTTAAGGCGATCTGTTGATCTGTTGCATTTGATATCAGCTCCCTGGGACACATATTCCATACAATATTTGTACCTTTTTGGAATTACATCATTTGCATCTGAAAATAACTTCAGAATCCAAGTGCTTCGAAAGACTACAACGTTGCAAGTAATCTGTTATCAATTCCAAACCTTATTTTTACTTCTCGCCAACGAGTATCCTCTGTTGCTTCCTGCAATTGGATATAGTATCAGTGTGTTTCACAAATCTCAAAAGAAAAACAAAGAAGAGAAAATACTAGTAATAAACAAATCGTCCGTCCTGTATATTATTGCTTGTAAGTCTATAAGTTTATATTGTATATTAAAACACAGCATTTTAAAATGCTTTCTCTTGCAGGCAACGACGAGGCTAACATGTTAAAGGAGCAGCTCAGCTATGAACCATCCTGTTCTCAGAAGCAACTGTGCGTTTCATTGCCGCAAAAATCCAATGAATCATCCTCAAATGTAGACTCACCCTTGCCAACGTCACACATATCGCCGCAATTGTATGGTATGAATGTTCCCAACTCAATGTCCAGCATAATGTCTAGATCACGATCGCCAATTGATACAGTAGAAAACCAGTCAGACCACTCAAATAACTTGGTGGACACGGATCACAAGATTCGACTATCTCAAGTGTACAATACAAATAACTCCGAATCAATAACTCAAACTATTGGTCCCATGGTTATACCCAAAGCGGAGCAGGATGATTCCGACATGGTTGAGACGAGAGATTTGCGTTACGAAAGGCAAGAGCAGGTAATGCAGCAACAACATCAGCTACAACAACAACACCAGCACGAGCAGCAGCAGCAACATCATCACCAACAACAAATGCATCAGCAGCAACAGCAGTTGGCCCAACATTTTGTGGGCAATTATGCAACTCACCATTCAATGTTGGCAAATCAAAATAGTTCCGCCATGACGAGTCCGTCCTCACCATTGGGACAAGTAACCCCTTCTGCGCAGTCCACCCCACAAGGAGTCACAAATGTCCAACAGCACAACGTACCAAATTCGCAACAATCGCAATACTCGCCGGTGATGATGAGTCGCTTCAGAAGTAAGTCAACGCTATAACACATTTTGTGATGATTGTGATGATTTTGTGTACTACCTTCACAGGACGTGGTGAACGAATGTCGAAAGACCAAAAGGAATTGTATGTAAAATTTTTTGAAGAAAACCCCTGCATGCTGACGCAACGCCGCAATGATGTTCTATTAGAACCTCTATGGAATAAATTGGCCAATTTGTTAAATAGTGTTCCCCAAGGTGCTGTAAAAAACGTCGAAGAATGGAAACAGGTTTACTCAGCAATGGTTAATCATTTAAAATGTTCCTTTAAAAAAAATACTTTGTTTTCAGACTTTTGATGCCTGGCGTTATCGAGTTTTCATGTACACCCGCTATAATACCAAACTAGAAGGAGCTGCAGCTCAAAATCCCAAAAACTACAAACCCTTAACACCCACCGATCAACGGGCCTATGCTATGTGGACTAGTCATAAAAGTGTTGCGCCTCAAGATTTTGACAAGATGGAAATGTTTTCAAATCTTGATGAATCGCAAGCTGATTACGATTACTGACTAACAACGCCCATGTCTTCCTTAACTAGCTGGCGAAAATTCTAGACAAAAGGAAACTATATGTTTAACTTCATATAGAATTACCCGCAACGATTGTAATCTAATTTGTAACTTAGAAAACTAACTTTGTAGTTTTAAGTTACTTGTGTTAAAACGAAATGACATATTTTTTTATATAAAAATTATATATAGTTATACATAGGAGTATGTCTTTAAAATTGTAGAAAAAAAGAAACTTTGTTTATGCAAAAGTGCAATAAAGGCATGTGAGAGTATATGAATGGTTTACCTAAAATGTAAAAAAAAAACTATTATTAATTTATTTCTTCGCCATACAGTTGAACTTTTGTCTTACGATTCGTGAAGAAGCAGATTGGAATAAGTGTAGCAATAAGTGTAAAAAGTATGTAGCAAATTAAATACTATATCAATTTAAAATGACTGGATGATTTTGGATACACCGAAAATGTTGTAAAAATCTTATTTTACAAAGTAGGGTTACAGTTGTTGAATATAACGTAGCAATATTTGACTGCATACATGGTGGTCAGCACTATTCAATTGTATTACTCATTACTTTGTAAGGGAAGTACACTGGGTCTGCAATAGACGTTATTCATGTAAATATGTTAGCACTTCATTAACACCGCGACAATAACGTTATTAGAAACAATCAGTCTGATATTGCTTCTGTTGAAGATGGCAGATCTGAATCACGTAATCCTCAGCTCATACAATTGACTGCATGACACTTAATAACCATCTGGCGCGTGGGCAAGTTCTTAATGACTGTTATCATTTTGCATTACAATTACAGAGTTAAATTAAAAGAATTCATTTACACTGTCCGTCTGCGATTCTTGGCATTTTCGGCTTGCTTATCTACTCTACTTCCACTAAGTTATCGATGGCTTGAAGGCTGTACAGGATTTTAGAAATATTCCCTGCTAGAATCAATAAAATCAATTAGTGAACCGACTTCGCCAGAAAAGATTTTTGAGAGATAAATCCCCAGTTATAAATTTTATTTATCATTTAAAATAGTTTGTACGATATTCATATGAACATAACCCTTAGTTTCTGCACGCCGAATTCCGTCACAGATACAAAAAAGTCTGCCAGAGCGAATGAAGCCCTTTCTCGGTTATTTAAAGTCTAACGCAGATTGGGGTAGAATTGTAAGATAACCAAGCATCTAACGCACATCTGGAAAAGAGTCGTACAATACATTACACCTATACATATGGCAATCAAAGATCACTTATGTCACCGAAGGCTTTTCCTTCAGAAATGTTCAGAAGTAACAACAACGAACTGAAGTTACGTTGGTGTCTTGGAACATTTAATGTTTTTTGGTAATTTAGACGTCGAAATTATTTGCGAAGTTATTTGCTACTGTTTACCTGTTCCACTTCTTGGGATATGTTTCCTTGAAAATTTGAAACACACAATATTAAGTGAGAAAAAAAACAATGATATTTTTCAGATCGTTTTGTACTGTAATTCAGATTATAAAAGTGTCATAAATAACATATTTGTTCCGAAGCTTCAGAAATATTTACACAAGTCATGCAATTGCACGACAAAATAATCATTTGTAAGGGTTTAATAAAGATTCTGATGACAGGGTGTACAAAACCACCTGTTTGTAAACTAGATTACAGAACGAAACGGATGCTGTGGTTACTTCCAAAATTTCAGCCCCATATTATTAGTATCGTACTTTTGTCGATAAAGCGAAACGTATTTTAACATTTTAAGTTTTTTTCACGCTATTTTTAATTTCTGTTATCATTGGATCCACTTGAGTGCAATTAATTAATCACATTGAAATCTCCATTTTCTCCAACACATGAATTATCTTTTTCAGTTTTTGATCCCTGTAAAGACAACTATCATGCCCTGATATCAAACTGTGTCTCCTGCCGTTGTGGTTCCGCACAAAAACAAGCATTAGATTTACACGAACCTTCCAAAACGAACACTGCCAGTGGGCAAGAGCAACACCATCAACTGCAGCCACAGCAATTTAGTAGTGCTTCCAATTCGCAACATTCGCCGGGTAACGAAGAGGTGCCACCCTTGAAATTACGCATAACAAATTTAAACACACTGCCTTCCGACACCGAACAATTTGAAATAGAGCCTAAAATTGACTATGATGATGCACCATCGCCGCCTTCAGTACACACACAGCAACATTTGCCACAACATCACCACCACCTGCAGCAACAGACAGCAGCAGGAGAGGGTTCATCTCACATCACCAGTCAGCAGCAACAGCAGCAGCAAGCCTCGGCTGTGGCCGCATTAGCGTTAAGTTCCTCAACGTCAGCACTGAAACTGCATAATAATCCTGATACGGACGATGATACGACGTATATGGAGAGGGAATTACAAGAACAGGAATTGCATTTAGAGCGAATGCATGAGTACTTTATGCAACAGCAACAACAGCATTTACAACAACACCAGCAGCAGCAACATCAACAGCATCAGCCACACATAGAATCATTATTGCAGGAATCCACTTCGTCAAATAGCCTGAGACGTAAGTTTTGGGAATGAACGGGCGTGAGGGATAACTTTGATTTCGAGGATGAAGCTAACAATTGTGATTTTTTTCGTTTTTTTTTCATCCAATGCTCAGAACGCAAAGAACGGATGTCCAAGAAGCAGAAAGAAGTCTATGTTAATTTCTTGGAACAACATGCGATTATCAATGAACACAGACGCAATGATCCGGCATTGAATCGTTATTGGATTAAATTGGCCGACATCCTAAACTCAGTACCTCAAGGCGCCATAAAGCATGTGGCGGAATGGAAACAGGTTAGTTTAATCACACAATTTTTTTTTGTACTGAAGTGATGTGAATGTTGGGAAGATGTTTAATTGAAAGTTGGTGAAATTATTAAGACAATGTCAACGTTCATTTTTTGCTAGGGTTGCGAGCTTTGAATATGCTAGATTTATGGAAGGGAAGAAGGCTTCTAAACAATTTACATTTTAGATGATTTGTTACAATATATTGCGGTTGTCCTTCTTCTTCTAAACAATTTACATTTTAGATGATTTGTTACCACATATTGCGGTTGTCCGACTATTAAAGTTGGACACCTTGGATACACAACATCTTTCAGTTAAAAAATAAAATTTGGATTTTAGCTTTTTTGCTAACAATACAGTTATTTTAGGTAAATTTTTATTTTAGTATTGTAAACCTTGTGCAGATGGCAAGATTTTAAATTCCTTGTTTTAAAAACGGTTCTAAAAATTGCAAAAATCATTTTTTGTGTAATTTTTTTCTTCATAATTGATCACCTTTCATTACTGGTTTTGAAAGGATGTACATGCAGTATGAGGGCGAATGCAATTTATCCCTCTTTGCTCTGCCCACAACCTTTCGCCAGGTAACGAAGAGGAGCCACCCTTGAAATTACGCATAAATTCCTCTGTGCTCGGTCCACAACATTCGCCGGGTAACGGAGAGGAACCACCCTTTAAATTACGCATAAATTCCTCTTTGCTCTGTCCACAACATTCGCCGGGTAACGAAGAGGAGCCACAACCTATGATATGGTTAAAACTTTGGTATTTATTGACCCAAAGTTTGTATTTTTCATTACGATGAAAAATGGGAGACAAAGTCTGATACTGTAGTCTGTATTTGATGAAGATGTGGGCCTAATCTTCAAGACAATTTGGTACAAACGAAAACTGTTGAAAAGGCAGAACATATTGTAGAAGTCCATGCACAAGAAATAATTTCTTATACAAGGCATAGAAATATAATTAATTACAGTACGAGTAGGTAGGAATAAGCAAAAAATGAAAAATACAATGAAGAAAAGAACGTTTAATAAACATAAATAAGTTAAATTAAATTAACTGGAATGTTGTTGGGAAGTGATTAAAATAATATTACTTATGGTGCGTGAAAATAGAAATATTTCTAGTTTCGAATTTTCCTTAAAAGTTTACAAATATTAGATTTAAATTCGCCGTCGTTAGTCATTGTTTGGGTATTGTGAGGAAGCTAATTCCAGAGACGAATTGTATTTACGAAAAAAAAAATTCACATGATGACTTATTATAGCTAATTTATATAAGTTGTCGACCTCTTGGCGACATGGCAAATCTAACATGATTAAACAAGTATGACGGTTTTCTATGATATATTTTTTGTGAAGACTTAATAGATTTGCTATTATTAGTTTGAGATAGGCTCACGACGATTCAAGCCACAACTAGATGAAAATTCAAATGCATAAAAGAGCATTGGGACAAGACACGTTTTTGCTAGTAACAATCTAATGCAACTAGATTTTTGGCAGGCGTGTAAATGACACAGGGCAGCATTTGTATTACCAATAACAAATTCAACATAGACTCTCCAGTTTCGCTTATTATAAAAAAAGTGGACAATTTTTGGATGTGGAAACTATTTCTATTAGAGGGTTGACAATAACTATAGTTTTTTTTATAGTTATATTGTATTGAATGTTGAATGATGTTTTTCTAATAAAAAGGCATTTCGATTTTGAAGGATTAACACTTAAGCCTTTAGCTTTATTCCAAATATCCATGTTACGTAGGTCTCGATTCATTAGATCAACTTCATTAAAATCAGACGTAGTGGAACTGAGATACACTTGCACATCGTCCGCATACATGTGGATATTACAGTTTACAACACAGGAAAGAAGATCATTACAATATATACTAATATATACTGTATAATAAAGACCCTATTATGGACCCATGTGGAACGTCTCTGAAAACATTGAGGGATTTTGATTTTTGTGTTCTAAGGTTTACAAATTGTGTTCTTGATGAGAGATACGATTTAGTTAAACTAGTAGAGTGCGGTGCAACATGAAACAGCTGGTCAAGTTTTACACATAGTATACCATGATCTACACGGTCGAATGCCTTCGAATGGTCCAGCAGTATTAACATTGACATCTGATTCCTATCCATATCATTTCCATACCATTTTAATAGTAAATATATTATAAAGTATGTCTAAAAGAAAAAATCGGCGACTTTTGACCCTTTGAAATAAAATTTCCTATTTTCCCATCTGAATTTACCCATTTCTACATTTAGTTCCTACCCGTGCACAATCGCCGCTCAAACAAATTAATAAATATATATCATGTACCAGTTAAATAGTCTTTGTACTTTTTTCTTTAAAAAAGTTTAAAATTGTTTACAAGTAATGAAAGAATAAAGAATAATTTAATAATTTTGTGTCAACCAACTTTTAGCAATGAATGTGATAGAGAATATTTCAGTTATAGATTTGGGATACAAATATTTAAAAATACTAAACTTCTGGTAATAAAAATTTATGAATTACTTTTAAACATCGAAAAAAATGTTTCGTAATTAATTTTTTTTAGTTCACCAAGATTTTTATTACGAAGGGAAATGCAAAACTCACGCAAGTGATTGAGATTTGGATTGTCATGTTGCAATAACGGTCACCAATAACTGTTATTATTGCCTGCGCAAAATTCATGTCAAATAGTGTGACAACTCATTGGTAAATTTGTTTCCCAATAATCACTTGTAAATTTTTCGAATTTCAAATGCGATAATTTTACGTTTAACGCCGATTTGAGATCAAAGGCTGAAGGGGGATGTAAACCAATTTTGAATACCCACAACCATAACATGTTGCCTATAGTAAGTTTTCATTTAATTTGTAGCAACTAAAAATATTCATCTAAGATCCTATTAGATATATATAAAAAAGTATATATAAAGTTTTAAAAATGTGTGTCGATCTGGAAATGTTATATTGTCGTCCGCGTGTTAATGGAAAGTAAGATAGAATCGCATTGCTTGAGCCAGTAGGCTGAAATTTGCCATAAAATGTCTCAAAGTCAAAGGTAAATAAGATTTGAAATTGGCCATAATCTTTAGAAGTATCGAAGCAGGGAGTTACGATTTTTTATTTTGCCCCTTTGGATCTCTTAACGTAACAGTTTCAGAATTTAATGTCATTTAAAATTCTCTTTTAGATTTAATAACAAAATCAAATTCCCCTGCATTACATGAATGGGAGGTCTTTTCACATTTAGCGAGTTTACAGGCATTTCGCTTTTGCACTCGCCGAAGTGATTCACAGCTTAATAACAATTCCGAACGTCGGTTGGAGAAGTTTTCCCTAGACATGTCGACAACACGATTAATCGAAGTGATAGTCCGGCATATAGAGGTGACCGGCGCCGATAGAAATATTTGATGATTATATTAGGGGTTGAACTGAAGATTGTCGGCACAATATTTGCGGGTACTAATCATGCGGGTACTACGGAGTTTTTGTTTGTTGAAATTGATTGCACTTTTGTCACTACTCAAATATTTAATTTTTGGTTATTTAGAAAAATTGGAAATAAAACCTTAGCTTCAGCGGAATACCGAATTGATTGACTAATTTCGTAAATAAAAACTAATTAAATAATTATTTGAGCAGCTCATATGGAGCTTAGATTCATTTTTCTTATTCCCACAGTAAAATGTATGATCTGGGCATTGCTGTTAGTCAGAATTATGAAACAAGCTTCGAAAACGTAATTGTTAAAATTAAATTTTAAGAATTTAATTTTTCATTGCACCATGTCATTTTTCAAAATTTGTTGTGTGTCGAAGTTACCCAAAAACATCTGACCACTGAAAATGCTAAATCCATTTTTTTGCTATTCCTCAATTTTCTCATTAATTACCTTCTATGTTTTGCAGACATTTGATAATTGGCGCTACCGAGTGTTCCTTTATGCCCGCTACAATTCTAAAATATCGGGCGAAGAGGCTCTCAATCCGAAATGCTTTAAACCTCTGACGCTTACCGACAAACGAGCCTACAACATTTGGATACACAATCCCGACACTGCACCGCCTGATTTAGAACAAATGCGTAATGTTTTCATGAATTTGGAAGAAGCTCAGCCGGAATAACAAAGTGACCAACAGCTCAAAACCAAGCGTAGAAAATTATAAGGAAAAGCAATCGGACAACTACAAAAGAGTCCAAATTTTGTGCTATATAATAATTGCCATCTTTCTGTGTGCTAATACTGTAATACGTCATATTGTAATTTATGCTACTCACTACCACCATTATTAGGAAACAGAACAAATAACTTACCTTTAAATACTATTCTCGCCGTAGGCTCTTAAGGGGATTTGGGCCCAGTTAAAGAGATACAATAAAAACGCAACGGAAATGCAGTAATTTATTACAATTATTTGTTTATTTGTGCAGAATAAAGATGTGTGTTTGTAGGTACATGACACGTAAAATAATATTGTGAACAAGGAAATGTTGAGAAGCGATGTAGAAGCCGGTGTCGGAATGATAGTAGTGGATGCTCGCCTAATAGAATCTGTTTATACTTATTACAAACTTGGTAATAAGGGAAGTAAAGTAAAGTAAAATAGATTCTAATGGGTGTCGCATGACATGGTTGTAAATCGAATTTTGCAAACGCGATATTAAACAACCATCATTAATTGATTACTAATATTGTTGTTTGTTTTTAGTCTTGTAGTTTATTTTGTAGTATTGTTATACTTTATGTTGTGTTTTTTTTTAATGTATTTTATTGAAATACAATGTATAGTATATGTATGTGTGTATAATGCTCACTAATTTAAGATACATATCGTTGCTTAAAACGCAAAAGGGACGTAACTAACAAACCATTCAAAACAAAGCTTTTGGTTGATTACGATGTCAATACAAGATTTTGATTTTTTTGGCATTTTCTGAATGAGGTTTAAGAGGATTATGAGAACATTTATTTAATACACCAAAATTTGCCCAATAATAACATTTCTTGATTTATTTATTTATTAATTTTTGACTTGTAATGTGAATTTCTTTGAAAGAGCGTTATTTTGTCGCCTGTATGGTGTCATAAACAAATTGTTTTGTTGTTCAAATATAATGTGAACAATTGGCTTTTGCCTCTCCAAATTACTGCAAAATATAGTTACGCCCTTTTGCATTTTAAGTAATGATATGTTCTTTATTTTGTCTTATAACCTTTGTGAACGATGAGTTCAATCTATGTGTTGATATTATAATTTAATGTTTTTGTAAATAAACAAAACCTAACAAGAAAATGGATAAATCGCAATAAAATGTGTTTAATTAAATAGAAAAAAAAAATATGATAAAGTAGTATTTGTAATAATTCGCAGTTGTTTAGAAGTTAACAATGTTTTTTTTCCAATGGATTAGAAAATGTACTCAATTTACCAGAATTTGCGGCCAACATACTCAATCTGAAGTCAACCCAATACCTATCTAGATGATGGTCGAAACGGAATCTGTTATTCATTATGCGCCACATGTAAAAAAGAATTTCAAATGGGCCGATCTTCAATTCATCGCACCGCTTTCTTTCAATGGATTTATGGTCCAAGTCAACATACCAGAGAACTGGTCCTTTTAGCGGAAATTCGGTCGATGTCTGTCTGTCGGATTAATTTTCGTAGACATTTCAGCTGGAACGTTTTCATCCATCGACGTGGTGAAGCTTCATATAGCTATTGATTCATATGATTCCGATACTTGCGGTTGCTAATTATATATATGCCCCGAATCTATTTAAAGTCAGTCATTATTAACAATTTGGGATGTGGAATTAATTGATTAACCAAAATCCAGATTAATCAATCAATTGATTAATCATTCATTTGGATTAATTATATTTAGGGTTAATCGTCATTTTAATTATTCAAAACTCTTGTTAAAATGATTAATCGAACAACTGAATAATCAAAACTTGAATAACTGAATACAGTGCATTTCACGTTTTATACTGTGTGCCATTCAAAAAAATTTTACAAATTTTTTTTTTGGCACATAAAAAATATTTTCATTGGATATTTATTTCTTTTGCTATTGATTTGAAATTTTGTACAATTTGTTTGGCACATAAAAAATATTTTCATTAAATATTTATTTTTTCCTTTTGATCCATTATTTTATTATCAATTAACCGAAATATGAGTTAATCAACAGGCTTAATCGCACATCTGTATTAAAAATGTATTTTCAGATATTACATCTACATCGAAGGGCAAAGCGTAATATATTTGCCATTTCAATTTCACAAAAATTAGTTTGTCATGATATAGAAATATATCAAATATATTCAAAACTGAATGATTTTCCAATCAATTCGAAAGCCAAGCCGGGAGATTTGGCATCATTGGTAGAAAATTGTAATTTTTTATGCCCAAACTCATCAAAATACTGGGATTGCCTCAGCACATAAAATTGATGACTGGCGAAGAAGTTGGCGACGTGAACTCCACTAGAAGGACGAGATTTTTGGACACAGTCGGAATTTGACGCCGCGATTTAAAGAAGGTACTTCCAATTAATTTCTATGTGCATCTTATTATCAGTAACCAGTACGATTTTACCGTCACCTAAATAGACAAATAATGGCCATTTCTACAAAAGAAACTAAAATTTAATGGAATATTTAAATTTTAGAGTATCGGTTGCCAAAAATTATTTCTCACAATGTACGATTAGCATTCATAAGAACAACATTATTAAATATAATTGCCCAGATTTGAGATGGGGAATGGAAAGGAAAATTGTATTTATCGTATTTTTGTCTAAAACGTACTGTAAATTACTATTAAAATTCTTTAATAGTTTGTACACTATGAAAAGCTTCAAATGCGGACCATTTTACATGAACAAGTTTTGGAATAATGTATTTTTTGCTTAATATATATTTATACTCGTATGTATATATATGGATTTCTATTCAAACTTTAAAATATTAATATATATATTAAATAAAATGATATATATGCTTATACATATCGTTTTATTTAATATAAGTACATTATTGAATAGAAATCCATATTATAAAAATGCTGATATTGGAAAACGCTTATTCTGATATTGAAAGTATTTTTCATATATCAATTTGTTTCATGGAAGCCGTGAATATTTTGATTTTGGAATGCCAGCATTCATTTAATGTTGTGTATTTCCTACAATTTATATTTTGTTCTTTCATTCAAGACTTTTCTAAACATCTTTCGAAGTTAAAAATTTCCTAAATTTTTCCTAACCAATAGCTAAGCATTATGAACGACAGCAGCCGCGTAATGTTCCAAATCAGATAGATCTGTGATAATAACAAAAAAAAAAAAAAAAAAAAAAAAACTCAAAATATACTATACTAATATAAAAGCTGATTTTGATATAATCCACCAATACAACACGGGGGTCCTTGTCAAAATTGTTAACAAATGCAAATTATACATGATTTCATTAAAAAAAACAGCAGATTCGTTGACACGGTTAAACCAAACGTTGTAATACAGGTTTTATACAGTAGTTTAATACTTACTTTGATATTAGTGCTGCCAAGCTCATAGTGGGTAGTTAGGTAGTACATACTTTATTATTAATAGAGGACATTTTTTAGTAACTTACACAGCGCAGCAAAAAATAGCTTTTCGCCGTTTAATAAAAATTTCGGTATTGCCTCCTATAGATCTTAGTGTATAGTTTTCGACACATTCTGAAGAAATTTAAGATTGGTTAGATATCGTGAGATATTCGCTAGAAATACCGGGTGTCTGTCGAGAAGGTACTACTTTGTTTTGCCGCCATTTAGGTAAACATTAGTAGTAGAGACGTGGCAAAATTATTATGGAAAAATATTCGATAAACCAACGTGTTTTAACCGTTAAAACATTTTATCAAAATCAATCATCGATTACTGTGACGATGAGAAAGTTACGTGAAATTTTTGGGAGAAACAACGTACCAACAAGACGCACTATTTATAGTGTAGTGAATGATTTCGAAGAAAGAGGGTCTGTAGCAGATAAAGCCAAGCATGGACTACAACGTACTACAAGATCGGTTGAAAACATTGCTGCTGCTCAAGAAAGTGTTCAAAACAATCCATCAACCTCAATTCGACGCCGTGCTCACAAGCTTGGTCTTCAAAGAACAACTTTGGCCAAAATTTTACACAAGGATTCGCATTTGTTTCCATTTAAGATTCAGTTGACACAAGAACTTCTTCCACAAGACCATTTGTTACAGCTCGCCCATGACGACCCCGATTTCCATGACAAAATCATAATGAGTGACGAGACACATTTTCATTTGAATGAATATGTGAATAAACAGAATAGTCGGTTCTGGGTAATGGAAACCCCTCAAATTGTTCATCAGTCACCTTTGCATCCATTTAAAGTGACAGTCTGGTGTGCAATTTGATAAGGAGGAATGATTGGAATGTAATGAAAAATGTGCTCAAAAGGGCTCGCATTTGTGAGGCTAACAGAGGCAGACATTTATCTGATATTGTATTCCATACATAATTGCTGACATTAAATAAAACATTTATCATTATAAGATCCATTCTCTTTTATTTAATCAAAAATTATACCAAACAAAGTAGTATACCTTCCCGACGGACACCCTGTTGTTCGAAAGTTTGCTGTTTACTTATTCGACGTTGACGCCAGTAGTTTGACACTTGCTACAATATGTATGCAGATGAATAATTTCACTAATATTTTTGCATTTCAATAGTGATAAATGAAAAAAATTTCACAACAATTCCTTTTGGAGACTAAAGTGTAGTTGAGACTACATTAATAAACACTTCTATATGTTGATTTCAAGTATGCTTTGAGATTATCTGCGATGATTCAAGTTAAAAAGATATCTCAAAAAAACTTTTCATAAATGTTACTAACAAGTCTGCGTGTAGTAAAATTTAAGACATTTAAGATTTATTCAATATATCTAAGGTCTAATCAACAAGAATTGAACTAACTTTCAAAATTTGAAAATCTTTAATGACTTCGTTTGAATCGCAGATATATCTCCATATAGTAATTTTTCAAACTTTAAAACTAACAATATTTACAAAATTGCTATACAAAACGTGAAAATAATTAATGTATTTCAGTTTCAATTGGAAAGATATTTTTCATCCGAGATTTTTTGTAAAAAAGAGCCAACTTGGAAAAACTGTTACCTACATAGAGGTCACTATTGGTGGAGTATTGAAAAATCATACCTTTAGTCCTTTGGAAAAAAACTATACTGAACTGTGCACCCCAATCCTTGAATTAAAAATTAGATTCAGGTATGTTCCAGATTCTACTTTGAAGTAAAAGTAGTTTGAAATCACTTCAATTTGACACTTGAGTGTTCTGAATTTTATTTTTTACTTTTCATTTCTGTTTTGTTTTCGAACATCAAATCGTAGTGAATAATTGCATTGTTCTAGAAACTACTTTTAGGTAAAAAGAAGTGGTTTAAAAATACATTGAAATTTTATTGTGAAACAAAAATTTTTGCAAATAAACATGTAAGTATAATAAATAAAAGTGGTCAGATTCCTTTGGTTGAATAAAAATTTTCCTTGTTTGAAGAGGAAAACACAAGAATACAACGCAGGATGCAATAATGCTACGTATTATGCAAAATAATCCAGACCTGGAAAAAGGGGACCATGTAAACTTGGAAGAATTGTGTAATCTTTTTGCGGCTTAGTAATTTCCACGTGAGTTCCATCAGTGCATCCTACTACACCGGGAATACCAAATTTTTGCACGAAGTGGCGCTTAGACAAATTTTGTTCATCAACTGTCATTTTCAATTTAATCCGCCTAGGACAAATATACTTTTTTAGAACAATAAGCACTCGATTTAAAATTTTGCAGGTGGTGCTCCGTGCTAAGGCCACATTAGTGTCTTTTCCAACCCCTCGTTGAAATCCTCCTTCTGCTAAAAATCTTAATGTGGCAACAAGCTGTAGTTCTGCTGGAATGGATGACTTGAGCAGTCTCAATTTTATGCAATGTAAAATGTTACGAAATGCATCTTTGTTGATGCGATAATTTTGTAAAAACCCAATAGTTTTTATTAAAAGTATATTGAATGTACTTAAGTACATACATGTGTGTACTTACGTAGTGTCGTCCATATCCAGAGGATTTGAGTGATCCCGCAAAATTCGCCTTTGTAATTTTGCTCTCGCGTATTCATTGGTTTGGTATACAGTGGGCACTAACAACGTATTCATTATTTATTTATCCTTTATTTATTTATTTGTCCTTATTATTTATTTATCCTTTCATTTTATGCACAAAAAATCACAAATAGTAGTTTTAATAACTAAATTTTATTTTCAAGTCAATATCAGCTGTTTACAACTTCTGTTTTCGAACTTCATTTCATATGAGAAATGAACAACATCCAAAACAAAATATTAACTTTTCAAATCGTATTTTACTTTAATTCCACTACTTTTTTGGAACATACCTGATTATGTACAACAAATGTTGTCGACACCTGTTTCATTCGATATTCAATCGATTATTCTGCATATTACTCGTATGTACAGGGTTGCCCATATTCGACGGACCCATGTTTTTTAAAAAAAAAAAATCAAAGAAAAAATAAAAATTTGGCGGTTGGCAATCTTATTCATTTAATTTGTTCCAAGTAGATTTGTTTACATCAATTTTTGAATATGATATCTCTCAAATGGCCGCCTCTGGCGTTGATGGCGTATTGTGCCCTTTTTGCAGCATTTTCCATCGTTTTCGCCAACATTTCGGCCGGAATAACGGCTATTTCTTCACAAATGTTGTCCTTGAGCTCTTCTACGGTCCTTGGCTTGTTAACGTAAACCTTTGACTTCAAATGTCCCCACAAGAAGAAGTCAGCGGGCGTCAAATCGGGCGAACGCGGTGGCCAGTCCAAATCACCACTTTTCGACATCAAACGGCCCGGAAACAAATTCTTCAGAAAATCGATTGTTATGCGACTTGTGTGCGGTGGAGCGCCGTCTTGTTGAAACCAGAACTGCCTCATACGCTTTCGACGAATAATTGGCATCACAAAATTGGTCATCATGTCGCGATAACGCTCCTGGTTGATGGTAATAGCATGACCATTTTCGTTTTGGAAGAAAAACGGCCCAATGACCGTTTTCGCACTAACGCCGCACCAAACTGTGACTTTTTCGTCATGAAGAGGCAATTCTTGAATCTCCTGAGGATTTTCAGTGGCGTAAATACGGCAATTTTGCTTATTTACGGTCCCATTCAATGTGAAATGGGCTTCATCGGACATGATAATTTTGTTCCAAAATTGCTCGTCATCATCGGCCATTTCGATGACTCGTTGGGCCCATTCCAATCGACGAGGCTTGTCCGCAGGCAACAATCTTTGCGTCAATTGAATTTTGTACGGAAACAAATGCAAATCAACGCGAATAATCCGTTGTAAAGTGGACCGAGCCATGCCCAACTGCTGAGAACGGCGTTTTTGGGATGTTCTTGGGGACCTCTCAACACTGGCTCGTACGGCAGCGATATTCTCGGTCGATCGCCTTGGTCGACTTTTATTTGGACTCTTCGGATTAGAAAGAGCCTCACCAGTCGAAAATTTTTCGTATAAACGCTTAATGGTGTTCTTAGAAGGCGCACTTCTCACATTTTTTAATATTTTAAAAGCACGTTGAGTTTTCACAATTGACTTCTTCTGTTGAATGTAAATTTCAACTATTTCAGAGCGCTCGCGTGGCGTGTATTGTCCCATGGTAAAAATCTGCTTGGACTGACGCTTCAAACGCGGTATGTCATTAAGCGATCTGACATCTCTGTCAAAAGTTATGGCGTTGCCAGATGTGTCCGTCGAATATGGGCAACCCTGTATAATTCATTTTTAGATTCCACTCCCTAATTGTTTAATATTTAAATATTAATATTATAGTGAGTAAGAAATCGTTTACAATTTATCTGATGTTCATATAGAAATTAATTATGCAGTTCAACAATATTTTAAAAGATGTACAACTGACTATATAAGGCCGTCTAGGTAGGCCGCGTAGTTTATTCGCTAATAGTCATTGTCTGTGTAAGCCATGTTCGCATTTTGGTTCCTCTTTCCCTATTCCCTTGACAAATTAAACGAATCTCAAATGTTTGTTGACATCTAAAACTTTTGTTTTTTTATAATATAATTTCATATACAGGTTTTAAATATCAACAATATTGGATTTGAGGTTTTTCTTTTATATATATCTGTATATATATTTTTTTTCGTTATTTTCATTCACAACATTTTCACGTTATTATTACACAATATTTGTTTACTTTTGTTATGATTTCATGCTTCTGTTCCATTATTATGTTCAGCTTTTTTATGTTTTTTAATTTAATTTAATGATGACACTGGATGTTATTAGCAATTTGTTGCATTTATTGCGTGTTCCAAAGGAGTTTTTTCTTTTAATGCAGTATAATTTATTAAATTTTTTATACTTTTTTCTTTGTTACGTTTCTTGGTTTAATTTGTAGATTTCGACTTGGATTTCGATTTACAATAAAATATTTAGTATTTTTTGTTTTGTGTTGTTCTTTTTTGTTATTAATTACATATGCTTGGTTTATGTGTATATATATTGGTTGCTTCTCCATCCGTTCAGTGTATCATAGTTATTATTGTTTCTATCTCGAATTAAATTAATTATAAATTTTCGTTTTTTTTTTTTTGTATAAAAACTGAATAACTAAAAACTTAATACGTTACTTTGTCTTGTATTGTATTGTATTTATTGTTGAATTTGTTTCATAACTTATGCACGAATGACGAAAAATGAGAAATAAAAACATATAAAATTCCCTTAATAAATCTTTTATGTTTATGGTAATGGTTTTCTATGTTTATATATATATATATATATATATATTATTTTTATTTTTAATACAAAATATACAAATGACTGCTTAACCCGACGATTTCTATATAATTTCCACCGTAATGTTAACATTTTGCTTAGTTTTCCTTTTGTTTTTCTTCTTCGTTTTTGTTTTATTGATTTACTTAAATATACTATTATTCGTTTAACTATGATTTAAGTTCGTTTATTTTAAAAATTTATTTCAACAACATTATTTTTACCTATATTTCCTTATGCATTTTTGTTTTCTTTGTTTGTTTTTTCTTTTTAAGTTTTTAACCTTTATAAATGTGTATCGCCGTTATGTTCAACGAATTTTATATTTGGATTAATTAAACAGTTTTAGAAGTTGCTTATTAATAATTTATTTTCAAATTTTAATTTCCACAAATTTGTTAACGTCTTTAGTATTGGGAAATTCTAGAATACTAATAAATAAATAAATATAATGTAATGTTTTTTTTTTTTTTTTGTTAAAGAAACTATAAAAAGTTTGAAGCGTTATATAATTTCAAAATCTCATTAAAAAGGAGTGTATTAGTATTGGTATTGTTAGTGTATTAGTATAGGTGATTCTTAGGGATAAAAGTGCAATGCTTTAAAAGGTTTAACATTAACAAGATTTGACTTAATGCCTGTTTGTTATTGATTGCCTATTGCTATTACGCCCCAATATTTTGAATTTGTAATTGACAAATATTGAACAGTGATTGTGATAACATTTAGGGTACGAATTGTTTTTCAAACGGGTCCTCTTGAACTTAAGGTAAATGGTTTGTAGATATAAATAGTTTCTTTCTTTTAACTGGGACAGTTTTTGACCAGAGGTTAAAATTGAGCAAAGATTGTAGAATTTTGGCTTTGTAGGACTGGTGACGAAATTCGGCAAATTTGTAATACTGGGCACGAGAAAGGAGGTAGATACTACCCACCAAAATTGTACTTTTTTAATCCGGTTACAAATCGAGTAATTTAAATGAATTTGTAATGAAACGTTTTAAATGTAAACAAGTTAAATACCTGAAAAGTTTAGTTCCAATTATAAGTCCAGTATATTTTCGGTGTTGCTAAAACTTTTAAATTTCATTCTGATTATTTACATTGTAAGAATTAGTGAAAATTATACAAAACAGGAAAAGTGATTAAAAATTATAAATAGTTCTCATTGGCAAATCAATAATTGCCTACTGCATTTCATTATAATTTCCCTAGGATATGTGAAACTTGGATTTCAATTTTCACAAAACAATGTTTTCGGATTTAATACATATCGTTGCCTTAATACAGAAAGGTCACAATTTTGCATGGCCGAATTTTATTGCGAAAAAAATAGTGGAAACGACTCAGCGTTTTTTGTCTTTTGATTTTTACTTATAACTTCATCCAAATTGCTTGCAAGGCTATTGGTGTATTTATTTGTAAGAACTGTTGACAAACCACTATTTTTTGTAGCAAATCATGTTTGTCGGTCTCTCTATTCCACGTCAGACACTTTAGAACTCATTTAATTAAAAAAAAATCAACATAAAATAGTAATAAATTAAAAAAAAAAAAAAAAAACGGGTTTAAAAACATGTTATTTATGATCTGTTCGAATATTGAAGGTGATTTGAAAACTTCCAAATTATTGATAAATATATGTTATCTCGATTTAAGATTACAAATTCAGATACCCGAGAAAAAGTCACTTATTAAGAAAAAAATTTGTTTGTTCATTATCTTCTTATCTTATCTTCTTATATTTTTTGAATAAAAAAAATCCTTGTTTACTTCTGAAACTGAATAATAATTTAAATACTGCCGCATAAATATAGATTTTGCAATAATCATTGCAAAATTTTTCAACATTATAAAACTTCTTGCAAATACTTTACAGATTCAAGGCCGAAATTTTAAAATTTGCTGAAGAATTTCTAAATAACTAACTTTTGACTTGTTAAACAAAATTCAAATTTCTAGTATACTTTTTAATTAAATAAAATTCACAACACCAAAGTAAATGTTTTAATTTTGAGATTGCTACAATAATTAAGCAATACCTTTCAATACTCTACAATTTACTGCATATTCGATAATATTGCAATTTCACTGGATGAGCTTTAGAAAATAAGACGATTTAGCAAATAATTATCAAATTAAAGTTTAAGTTTTTAATTATTTTCAAATCATTACACAATACATACATTTTCATCCACAATCGAGAATATGGATTTTAGGAACAAAATTTAAAATGACATAATTAAAAGACCATTTATTTAACATGGCTATTTTTTAAAGCAATGCTTTAAAAAAAGGATGTGTAAAATAGCTTTTTACTTATAATTTTTGTAAGTTTTTTGGCTTTTCATATAAAGTAACGAAAGTGTATGCTTTACGGCTCCAAAGAGAACATATCTGCATCAATTTGTTTTGTAAAAGTGGTTTTCGATTTCTTAATTCAGACATGCTAAACATATTTTAAATGTCTCAAAATCTCTGCAAATTTGTATCAAAAGGTGGATAATAAATTCAATAATGCGGAAAAAACCCTCAAAAAAAAAAAAAAGCCATAGAATTATTATTATTAATAATTATTTTATTATTATTAATAATTAGAATAATTATTTAATTATTTTATGGATAACAGTGTACAAAATATTTGTATACCTAACTTGATCCAGATGGATTTAATTTGATTTATTTATGTACTAATAGATTACATGTCATATCTAAGTACTTGTCGGATTGAATCCAATTATACCCATCATAAAGGGTGTCCCAACAAGAACGCAAGATTTAAATGACTGATGCAGCAATTGAATTGTTTCTCTGGCTGTAAGACATGTGGCGCCGTCTTGTTGAAACCACATGCCCTCCACATTCATTTCTTCAATTCTAGGCACGAAAAAACTGGTTATCAATTCACGATACAGAACATCATTGGGTCAATATTGTGACCCCAAATTGATGGCAATTTGCGAACTGTAGCGGCAAAACTTTCACCATTTTGTAAAACAATTTCACAATGAGAATGCGTTGTTCATTCGTGTAGCGCTCCATTTTTACTAACCTCGTACCTTCTACTAACAAACAATAATAATTGTTCAAATGTCAAACAATGACACTTCGAATGGCACCAAATTTAAATCATACGTTCTTGTTGGGAGACCCTTTATATAATGACATGAAATTGGATTCCATAAATATATCGCATCAAATCCAAAGCTTATGGTCTTTATTAGATCTAATCTGATTCTAAGATGTTTGTTAACCATTGCAGACCTTCTTACTATAAAATGTAACAAAAAGAAATACAAATTTCCAAATGTATGTAAAGCCAATAAGAAAAACTTGTATTTTTTCAAGTTTGAGAGATATTAGGTAGCGCATAAGCAACATTTAGATTTGATCACAGAATACATTTTTTGTTTAAGTCTTTTTCTTTCGTCTCTTTACAGAATTAACTAAATAATACTTGAGAAATTTATGATGGAAACGCTCAGCACAGAACAGAGAACCAAAGTTGTTCAATTTTACTGTGAAAGTCAGCATTCGATTATTTAGATCATATCGAAATTTCTTTCATGTTCGAAATGCTCCTAGCGCTCCAACAATTTACTGATTGGTTCAGCGTTTTGGGGCAACAAGGGGCTGTCTGTAATCTTCTGCGTACTGGAAGACCTCGTGCAGTTCGAAATGAAGTGACCATTGCTCGAGTGCAAGCAAGTATTGAGGAAAACGCCGAAACTTCAACCAGGCAACGTTCTTAGCAGTTAGAGATGTCTAGGCGGTCTTTGCAAAGAATTTTACATATGTTATATCTTTTCTCATATAAGATGCATTTAGTTCACGAGTTAAAACCAAATGATGCACAAGAACGCATTCAGTATAGTCGCCGTTAACGTTACTTATGCGCCATCCTTTATAAAAATACAAAATTTAAATTATATTTTATGAGCCATAGCAAATCTGTGGTTCTTTCTATGTGTTTCTGGGGAGTTAAACAATAATCTGATGATGATCTGATCTCTTATATGAAATATATTTTGTGAAGAGTTCCTGTGCAGAGGTATTCACTTTCAAGAGCAATGGATATTTTAGAGACTTTAATTAAAGTCTGGAATTTATATCAATTAATGTGCACCGTACTCACTTTAAATTAGACAATAAGCAATTTTTTGAAATTGAAAATTTTCATTCAATACTAAGCAAAGGAGCAATTGAAAACGAATTTTTTTAAATATCCTTTTCCAATTGTAATTCCAAGCCATTCGAAAGCCATATGAAAATAAATTCCATTCTGGGACGACATTAGCTGAAATATATAATTTTCATTTCATACTGGGAAAATAAAAATGGAAATGGAATTTCCATTTCACATTTTGAAAATAATATTTGAGGGAATAAGAATTATTAATATTTACCATTTAATTGCTTTTTTCGTTATATTATGGAGCAGCTATAAACTCTAATTAAAGTTATAATTCCGTATTTAAGAACGAAAAACATACAAAGTGAAAATTTCTAATAAGTAAAGTAGACTGTCATATTGTAAATCATATTTTTCTGCTATTAAGGTACACAACATTTCTATAACATTAGCATTGTAAAGTTGTATAATGCATTTGTTATGCATTGAATTATGGTGAAGATATTATGATGCAATATTGTAATTTAACCAAATCGGCCTTAAGGCTTAAAAATATAATTCTGAATAAATAAATTGAATTAAATTAAAGTAGAGAATTTTCATTTCGTATTGAGAAAATTGCAATGGAAATAATAATATTTGAAAATGAGAATATTCATTTCTTTCTTAATAGGAAACGAAAATTCTTATATACGATTGGAAAATATTAATATTATACTTTTAGTTTTGGGAAGAGAACAAAAACTGAGAATTTCTGAGAAGAAATAATTGTGACATGTGTATATTTCTCTATTTAATATTTTTACATTTTTAAATATAAAATTCTCAACAACAAAACCGAATGAAAAATCTATTTTTTTTAATGATTTTCTTACAATTAAATAGAAAATAGTAATAATAACTTTTCTCATATTCTGTATGGGAGTTTTCAACGTCAATTGATCTTTTTTCAGCGTAAAATTTTCATTACAAAATGTTTAAAATATCGAAATTTTCAAGTTCAATTGATACTTTCTCAACGCTAAATAAAAATTCTCATTATAAATTATTCTTCTCTCAATGTAAAATGAAAATTCTTAATTTCAATCACTATCATCACATCACATTGTTTTAAAAAGTCTCTATTACAATTGGAAATAGTGGAAAATAGTATAGTACGGGGTGTCCTTTGGCAAGGTATACTGCTTTGTTTTGCCGCCATTTTGGTAAACATTAGTCTTGCCAGTTCAAATTTGGCAGTCGTGAAGTAGAGACGTGGCAAATTTATTATGGAAAAATATTCGATAAACCAACGTGTTTTAATCGTTAAAACATTGGATCAAAATCAATCATCGATTACTGTGACAATGAGAAAGTTACGTGAAATTTTTGGGAGAAACAACGTGCCAACAAGATGCACTATTTATCGTGTAGTGAATGATTTCGAAGAAAGAGGGTCTGTAGATGGTAGGGCCAAGATCGGCTGAAAACATTGCTGCTGCTCAAGAAAGTGTTCAAAACAATCTTTCAACCTCAATTCGACGCCGTACTCACAAGCTTGGTCTTCAAAGAACAACTTTGGTCAAAATTTTGCACAAGGATTCGCATTTGTTTCCATTTAAGATTCAGTTGACACAAGAGCTTCTTTCACAAGACCATTTACATATGCCAATAGGATGTTACAGCTCGCCCATGACAACCCCGATTTCCATGAAAAAATCATAATGAATGACGAGGCACATTTTCATTTGAATGGATATGTGAATAAACAGAATAGTCGGTTCTGGGCAATGGAAACCCCTCAAATTATTCAGCAGTCACCTTTGCATGCAGTGACAGTCTGGTGTGCAATTTGGTCAGGAGGAATCATTGGACCTGACTTCTTTGAAATTGAAAACGGCATAACGGTAACTGTTAATGGGGAGCGATATCGTGATATGAGTGAAAACTTGTTAACACCACAACTGCATGCTTCGGGCTTGATTAATATGTGGTATCAACAAGACGGTGCCACATGAAATTACTGCGAGATTACAATGGAATTACTGCGAGACCTCTTTCCACAAGTTATTTGAAGAAATGGTGATGTTGATTGGCCTCCACGGTCGCCTGATTTCACTGCTCCGGACTTCTTTTTGTGGGGATATCTAAAAATCAAGGTTTATGCAAACAAACCAGAAACGTTTCAGCAACTTAAAACAAATATTCGTGATGAAATTAATGAAATACCGCATGAAATGTATGAAAAAGTAATGAAAAGTGTGATCAAAAGGGCTCGCATTTGTGAGGCTAACAGAGACGGACATTTATCTGATATTGTATTCCATACGTAATTGGCGACATTAAATAAAACGTTTATCAATATAAGATCCCTTCTCTTTCATTTAATCAAAAATTATAAACAAACAAAGTAGTACACCTTCCCGACGGACACCCTGTACAAAACACAATCGAAGCATACCAGCTGATGCAAAAATTACATCTATTATGTTGCAAAATTGTCTGTATTTTTATTAGATTTTTCAAATACAGGTATGAAAAGAAACTTCACTGAAATATTTTCATAGTGTAACAGTCTGGAAATGATTTTACTATTATAAAAGTACTTTATAAATAGTAAATTCGGGGAAAAATACAGAAATTTTATATCTATCAAGATTGTAATAATTGTAAATTTTGAAAGCTTTGGGAAATGAGCGCCTCTATATATATAAATACTTCGATGCGAGAGAGAGGGGAAGAATTCTTAATTTTTAGTATTTTAAGTTCCCCACATTTCTGTATTTGTTTATCTTTAAATTCTGCCAGAATTACAAAATTATTCATTCACTTAGATAAATTTGTGTAGAATGAAAATGTTTATTTGAAAGGAATTACGACTTTTATCGGTTTCTGTAACTTTCTTGTTAACTAAAAATGGAATAAAGAGCATATTTTTAAGATCATACTGAAATGAAACGTCTTTTTCGAAGTTCATATCGAGTTGAAAATTGACCGGTATACCACCTGCTTGTCAAACATAACCCTTTACAAATTAAAACAAACACAAAAACAGTAAGCAAGTTATTTTTTTAAAATACCAACAATATTTAGCTTACAATTAGTTTAACTTTTTTTAAAGGAAGTTATTTGGGATTAAAATAAAAATAATTACATTTTTGTGGTTATACGAGTATATATATGTGTGTGTGTGTGTGTAGGCGTAGGTATTTATATTACGTGCACAATAAAATATTACGCGTAAAAAATATACTATGTGCTAATTATTGTTAATTAACTTAGCTAAAATATACGAATTCCTGAATGTTTCCTATATAAACAATATGGATACATATGTAGACACATAATTAGATTTGATTTACCAATATAGCGGTGGTCACATTTGCCTCTTCATCACAAAATATGGGGGGAGGGAGGGACAATTTTATCCCTAATAACAACAAAATCATGTAACTCACCAAATTCTCGAAACTTTGCCACTTATAGGTTCAAAGTTAACTCAAGATTAAACCATTTCCAAAATGTTTAACCTTTGGGTCGTTTGAAGTTACCTAAAAACATTGGCCTCTGATACTAAACTTTATAACCTATAGGCGGTGGTGAGGGCGAAGACTTTTGCGTCTTTACCAGGCATGCTTGAGAGGTATTGGCCAAACTGGCATCGTCCAAGCTGTCCAAATCCAAGGCGGTGTCAATCATTGTGGTGTCGTGTAAAATGCGCAAGCGACTCGAACTTAATTCGCTCGAGGACATTTGCAGTTTAACGTTATCGGTGGCTGATGATGAGGCAACCAGCGCCTTTTGCTTCTTGGGCAGGACATCAGGTGCATTGGTCGATAAGTATTTACGTTTGTCTTCACTATTCTTCGGCTGTGCCACAAAGGACGCGGAGACGGGATCATCTAAATCTAAATCATCACAAAGCAAAGTAGAAGGCAAGTCTAAAGGATTATGCATTTGTTGGACTGAATGTGAGTTGTGGATGCCATTGCTGCCATTGTTCGGGGCGGGTTGGTGCTTACGTTCATCAATTATATTGGAATACACATGCAGATTGGCATCTTGTGGCTGTGGGGCACCATTAGCAGGTGTTGCGGCGCTATTGGGAATATTGCTGTACATATTTTCCGACTGTGATACTGATGTGGGCAAATTATCCTGCAACGCTGATGACGGCGTGCCCATCATAGCGGCCGCAAGCAGGTTGGCGCCCGTTCCCCCCGTTAGGGATATGTCACTTAAGGGCGAGATGTCCGGCGAGGTGGCATTCGACAGGGAGGTATCATAGTCACCGTTGAATAAATTATTATAACTATCGGAGAGGTTGTGTCTCTCTCTTGCCTTGGTGGTAGCCGCTATACCAGCCACGGCTGCCACCACTTCCGTATTACCCACCACCACCACTTCTTCGTCGTCCAGATGTTCGGTGCTGCTTAAAGCCAAAGCGTTGGCATTGCCCAATTCGATGTCGTCCAGTTCGTCTCCCGACGAATCTTGCAACTGTTGATTTCGTTGTTTGTGATGGCGGAAGCGCTTCGATTGCTGCAAGTGCGACGGCGGAAGGTGATGAGCGGCCGGCACATCCATTTGCGACAATGGTATTTCATTATCGACCAAATGGGCTAAACTATTGGAATTACCTGAAATGAAGAAATTAGCAACTTTAGTACAGTCATTTCATTAAAATATGGTTTGGGGGAAATTTCGAAAAAATAAAACAGTTATTTTCAACAATTAATCAAATTCAAAAAATAGCATTCCAATTTTCTTTGTGGTGTTTAAAAAAACAACGAAAATTGTAATGAGAACACAACAACGAAAAAAGGATTTCAATTTCGATTTTCAATAAAGCTATGATAATAAAATTATGACTAAACATTTTGTAGATTAATAAATTTTGGATGTCAACTAAAACTTAAAATAAAGATTATATAAAAAGCTGCAACTTATTTCAAATAAATTATTTACAATTAATTAATGTGGGTTTATTTTTTTTGTTGTAATTTTTGAGGAATGAACTCAAAACGAAATATGAAATTTATTTACAACAAAAATAATTGGTGGTAACACGTTTTCGATTCTCTACTTGCAAATGTTAGTTCTTGTTTTTTTGTTTTAGTGGGGTTTTTGTCTTATACAATCCTCATCATTCAAAAACTTTGAGAACGATCATCGTTTCCCAGTAGAAGGGGTTCAACTAAATCAGGGGCTTAAATGAAACAAAAACACACAAAAAAAAGGAAGAAAGAAAGAAAGAGGTAAACACAAATTAAGGTAAGACAACAAACGTTGTGTTGTAGACAAAAGTTGGTAAGGTAGATTGTTGATAGGTAAAGTTAGACGATGACGAAGAAATATTTATGTGGAGAATGGCTGGCAAATGTTTGAGAGAACAAAAAAAAAAAAAACTCATATGTTTATAT
>JAHXMU010000209.1:353301-373304 GCA_019455685.1 Philornis downsi
ACATTTTTCTAACATTAGTATTGTAAAGTTGTATAATGCATTTGTTATTGAATTATGGAGAAGATATGTTGTATTTATACATATTGCTTATTTGTATTGTAATTTAATCAAATCGGCCTTAAGGCTTAAAATTACAACCCTCAATAAATTAAATTAAATTAAATGGAAAAACTGCTTGCAGTTTAATTATCCAAAATCCATTTCAACTCGTTGACAAAATGTACTGTCAGTGCTTCTCTCAAAGAAACTCTGTAACATGAATATTTCTTTAGGAAAACAAATTCAAAACCGTAAATATTATGGTACCACTTACGAGAGTGTTCAGAGACCACAACCGCATAGAAATGATGATTATTGTTATTATTTGAGGAAACCTTTAATTACGATTCTTGTTCATATCTGCCTTTTTATTTATTATTTTATTTATTATTATTTATTATTTTATTTATTATTATTTATTATTTTATTTATTATTATTTATTTATTATTATCATTATTATTATTTATTTATTTATTATTATTTTATTATTATTAAAAATACACTAAACATTTTTATTAGAAAACATGCCTGGTAACATGTGAAGTTTAATATTTTCATGTTTAAGTCATAAAACTAGCCAATAATTTCCATTTATCAATACCGATTTATAAACAAATGTTGCGCTTTCGAAAAAAATAGGATACAATTGGCTTAGACAGATATAACAAAGTCTCCCTTTAGGTAACAAACATGGTTTTTCTTCGATATTCACACTTTCATATTCGAAATATTTTCAGTTTAAACGAAAAACGTGAAATGTCCGATAACCGTTTTTTCACAATTGTGACTTTAACTCAATAATGACATTGTTACAGGTTACTTATACATATACGAGTATATGTATATATATATATATGCATATATGTCGACATATATTGAGAATGAAATGTTAATTTTTAGTATCCGAATTGCTTCGAAATTTAAATAGATGTTACACACAAAGAAAATAACAAGGAAGAAATTAACATTAACATTTTTTTTTAACTAAATCCAATCATACATAATTAAATTTAAGGTAGACATTAAGGAAGGAACAGAAAAGTAAACATATTTTTAAATATAGAAACAAGCTACTGCAAAATTAAATTAAATCATTAACTTGCCTAATTTTATTCCACAGAAATTATAGAAAGAGAAATGAAAGAAAGAAATAAGAAAAACTTAGTTAAATTGTGAGTTTGCTTTTCAAAACTAAACGGAATGTTATTTCGAAATTGGAAAAAACACAAAAATTGTTTAAATTTTATCGATATTTAATTTAATTTACAATAAACTTTTGTTGGTTTAGATTTATTTCAGTTACGTTTAAAACTCACCGTTATGAAATGCTCAACAAAAACGTTTTTTTTAAACCGCTCAAAATATCGTTTTAGTTATTTTTTTGTTTAGGGTTTTTTTTTTGTTTGGTAACGAAGCGTAAAAGTTAAAGAAAATTATTGTTTTTTAAATATGTTGTTTTTAGAAATTCAGTAAGTAACAAAAGTAAACAAAAGAGAAAAAGTAGAAAAAAGAAACTAAGAGAAAATAATCGGCCTAGGCCGTATCATAGCTCATATATCAGACACCAGGTGAAAAGTTAAATACTAAAAGTAAAGATATTATTAAAACGGATTTATGTCGGCTCACATAAATCAATTAAACAATTTGATTTTATTAATGTGAACAATATAATGATTCAGAAAAAATATGGACAAGTGTACGGTATGACACCGTTTTGTATCAGCCACGGACTACAAACAATATCAACATGTTTTGTTTGCCTTTATAAGAACCACAAATTTAGAGTTTCAGCTAATCAACTGAGGCCTTAAAAAAGTTTTCCAAAAATAAAAATGCTTAGGCAGGCCAGCTACCAACGAAATAATATATCTAAATGCCAAAAAGAATATAAAATACCTCTCAAAATAGTACTAAAAACCTGAAACTAAATTGATTCCAGACGTTTGTCAAGTCGGAAGTTAGAAAAATTTAATATATTTCTTTAATATCTTAATATTTGGTTGCCAAGAAGGACAAAATATAAAATTTATTGAAATCTACAGCTCGTAAATCTGCTTAAATAGGCAATTGAATTGATTGATATCTACATCATAGTATCGCTACCATAATATTGGTTCGCCCCATATGCCATTTTCGTATGAATTGAGTTGGTAAATGATTACAAACGTTTCAAGTGTGCCCTGATTCTACATACAGAATTTTATTTAACATCCACTCAAAAATCCAAACTTTTGAATCCCATAACTCGCAAAGTGTGAGCCAGATACAAAAGTTGCAAATTTTATTACTAAACAAAACGTTCTTATTTTTTTCGAAATTGGCCTATGCAGCAAACCTACAATAGAATGACGTTACATACATACTACTGACGATGTGTCGATAGTATTGATTCAGCCACACAGACATCTGAAGATGGAGTCATATAACAACGAGTCATATAACATATGTATATCATATATCAGTTGACCAAAAATAAAAAGCAATAAAATATATTGATATAAAATTTTTTCAAAAATATTATAGTTATTGATAAAACTGCAAAAGAAAACAACTGTTCAAAGAAATACTGATAATGGAACAACAAATAATATTTCTCAATTTCTATGGTGACTTTGTGACATTTATTATTGTTAATATTATGATCATGTATTACCCTATTTTTTGAAACCGCACTGCTAGTATTTAAAAACAATAACGAAGTATTTCCAACGTTTACCAAATTTATTCACAAAAAATATGAGTTTCCAATTCAAATATGTTCAAGAAATAAAAAATATTTTACATTGACCAAGAAAAATGTAGGTGGTCCGATGCAATCCTTAACCTTAGCTTTATTTCCCTAATAGGATTGCGTTTGATGTTCTGGCTCTATGAAACAACTGACTTGTAACAAGTTATAATTTTCGCTCAAAATATAATAAATATTAGAGATATCAAATCAATGGTCAAAGTATGATATTAATATTATTTTGTTATACAAGTCTGTCAAACAATAATTTGTTTTTTGTTTCGATTGTTTTTGAAACAAACTAAAATATGCTAAATCATATTTCTAAGGAATGTTTAAGGAATATTTAACAGGAGTTATCGTAACATCGAAACATCAGAATGTTCTAATCACATTCAAATAAACGTATGTAAAGGGTGTCCCAACAAGAATGCAAGATGTAAATTTGGTGCCATTCGAAGTGTCATTGTTTGACATTTGAACAATTGCTATTTTTTGCTAGTAGAAGGTACGAGGTTAGTAAAAATGGAGCGTTACACGACTGAACAACGCATTCTCATTGTGAAATTGTTTTACCAAAATGGTAAAGGTTTTGCGGCTACAGTTCGCAAATTGCGATCAATTTGAGGTCACAATAATGCTCCAAAAAAGTCAACTGTAAAGAGATTAATGGATAAATTTGCCAAAACTGGGTCTATTAGTGATGTAAAGACAACAACGCGCTTTCGACCAAGGGGATCAACCGAAAATGTCGTAGCTGTACGTGATGATGTCGCTCAAACTCCATCCACCTCAATTCGACACTGAGCTCAGCAAATTGGTGTCTCCAAATCCACTATGCAGCGAATTTTGACGAAAGATTTACATCTTCATGCATACAAAGTTCAATTGACTCAGGAACTGAAGCCAGCTGACCATGGACAGCGAAGGGAGTTCGTTAATTGAGTATTGGAGAGGCAACATGAAAATGCTGATTTTGCCGATAAAATCATCTTCAGTGACGAGGCCCATTTCGATCTTGATGGCTTCGTCAATAGGCAGAATTGTGGCATTTGGGGTAAGGAAAACCCTGGAGTGATTCACGAGAAGCAAATGCATCCTCAACGTGTCACTGTGTGGTGTGGATTTTGGGCTGAAGGAATCATTGGACCTTGTTTTATGAAAATGAGGCATGTCAAGCCCAAACAGTCAATGGTATTAGGTATCGTGAAATGGTAACCAGTTTTTTCGTGCCCACAATTGAAGAATTGAAATGTGGAGGGGATGTGGTTTCAACAAGACGGCGCCACATGTCATACAGCCAGAGAAACAATTCAATTGCTGCATCACTCATTTAAATCTTGCGTTCTTTTTGGGACACCCTTTACCACAATTGTATCAAACCCAGTGCCGCAATAGCATAATTCTTGCATACACTGGAATGTTTGAAAATTTGAAAAATTTGGGCATCGTAACATTACGTTTGGTTCATCCCACAGCGCCAGTTCTGCTTACCAAAATTGGTCCACTGGGCACATTACCTCACAACCACCACCTTCATACCAAGAAAGGTGAGATTGTTACCCATTTAAAATTTGAGAATAGGTTAAGGTCGTTTCGATCCTAAGGCCTCTAATCATTCGTCTATTGTAAAAGATAGGCTTGGTTGGTCGCATTACAATGGTCTTTCTACAGGGAAAATGGTTGATGTACGAAGACAAATGAATGACTTCTTCAAAACTCCTCTAGTTTTCTCACACTACTTTTTGACAGAACTCAATATTTTATGACTTTATGATTTTCAGTGAAGATTATTTTAGTTTCTTTCACTTTTACCATGGTTATAAGAAATTTCGCTTACAATGAAAAAGTCTGTTCGCTTGTGTTTCATTATAACTTTATTGCTATGTATTTCCAATGGAAGAATGGCTTTTTTAAAGCTTGAGGAAACGCATAATATTTTCTAGAATAGTTCACATTTTATAGGTTCTATTAGAAATTCGTGGATTTAAAGACAAAATTTAATTTTCTTTAAAATTGGCAGAAGCCGAAAGAATATTTTTAAGAGTTCAAAATAATGTACATCTAGTACATTTTGAGCATTCACAAATTTTCTAGAATGCAAGATTTAAATGACTGATGCAGCAATTGAATCGTTTCTCTGGCTGTGTGACATGTGGTTTCGTCCTGTTGAAACCACATGCCCTCCACATTCATTTCTTTAATTCTAGGCACGAAAAAACTGTTTATCATTTCACGATACCGAACACCGTTGACTGTATGCGCTTGACATGCGTCATTTTCATAAAAAAAGGTCCAATGATTCCTCCAGCCTAAAATCCACACCATACAGTGACACGTTGAGGATGCATTTGCTTCTTGTGAATCACTCGAGAATTTTCCTCACCCCAAATGCTACAATTCTGCCTATTGACGAAGCCATTAAGATCAAAATGGGCCACGTCACTGAAGATGATTTTATCGGCAAAATCAGGATTTTCATGTTGTCTCTCCAATACCCAATTAATGAACTCTCTTCGCTGTCCATGGTCAGCTGGTTTCAGTTCCTGAGTCAATTGAACTTTGTATGCATGAAGATGCAAATCGTTCGTCAAAATTCGCTGCATAGTGGATTTGGAGACACCAATTTGTTGAGCTCGGTGTGGAATTGAGGTGGATGGAGTTTGAGCGACATTATCACGTACAGCTGAGACATTTTCGGTCGATATACCTGGTCGAAGGCGCGTTGTTGTCTTTACATCACTAATAGACCCAGTTTTGGCAAATTTATCCATTAATCTCTTTACAATAGACTTTTTTGGAGCATTATTGTGACCCCAAATTGATCGCAAAACTTTCACCATTTTGGTAAAACATTTTCACAATGGGAATGCGTTGTTTATTCGTGTAATGCTTCATTTTTACTAACCTCGTACCTTCTACTAGCAAACAATAAAAATTGTTCAAATGTCAAACAATGACACTTCGAATGGCGCCAAATTTAAATCTTGCGTTCTTGTTTGGACACCCTTTACATCTAGTATATCTTGAGCATTCACAAATTTTCTAGATTTTTTTTTTCCACAATATAACTAATACCGAGGTTATTGCAAATTCAGAACAGAAACATACCGTTAATCTGCCGTGATATTTGATTCATTAAATGTCGGTCGAATATAACGACTACAATTCCCAACTAATTATTTCTACAATCAAAATTTACAAAGCCCAAGTGCAGTCGTTACGAGTCTTTATCTTTTTCAATGATCATTTGCATTAAGATGTGCTGAAAATATTGCCTTTTCCTTAATAGACAATATTTTCAGCACATCTTAATGCAAATGATTATTATGATTGATTATTATGATGATTATTATGATGATTATCAAACTTTTTTCCAAGCGAATTTGTGGCTTTCGGCAGTTAAAGTTAATACAATATTTTGTGTGATCAATATGGGGTGAATAACTATGAGATGGAAAAATATACTCTCTAAGCTTTGGTGAAATAAAAAAAAATATGTATATCAAAATAAAAGCAATACTCTGAAGATTTCAAATCTGATATGGTTCAGGGCCACAAATTAAATTTCTTCCTCCATTTTACCGTATGGCAATATGATGCCTAGTCTACCTATATAATTTATGCAGCATTATTTCCATTTCTTCATTTAGAAGATTACGTGTAGGACACAAAAGTAACTTTCAAAGATTTCAACCAAATATCCTAAATAAAAATATTATTATATCTTTTCAATATCGCTTTTATGAACGTTACAGACATCTAAAAGAAAGCTGCATTTTCATTAATTTCGGCAGTTGTAACATTGTAAAAACCTAAAATTCGGACGGACAGAATTATACCAATTGTAAAAATATCACTTTAACTATATACACTTTAACATAGCACATAGAAAGTATGGTGTTTGATATAACAAAATATATGTCAAGAACATAACAAAGAATTAGTTAGCATAGAGTAGTCTGAGAGTGAGAAAAATAGTTAGAAAGAAATAGGCATTTGTCAAGAAAATAAAGAATTGTGGATGGATGACCACCTCCCCGTAAGATAATGTAATTTCTTATGAATATGAATACAATACAAAATACAAAAAGTTGTAAGAAACCGATAAATTAATTTTGTTACAACGCATAAATGCTAACAACTTAAGCGGCTAAACCAAATAGACGTTAAACCAAATACAACGAATACATAACAGTAATCATAACAATAACAATAATAATAATAATAATTAATTAATTAAAACTAAATGATAACTTATACTAAAGACGTATCTCATTTTGGTCAAATTGAGTGTATTATGCGCTGTGATTAGTTTTTAAGTAAATTTTATTGGTAGTTTTTTAATGAATTTTTCGTATATTTTCTGTTTTTTTTTTCATATTTTTGTGAAGCTTCAGCAACATCAGTTGTGTTCCAGTAGTGTTATTATTTTTTTTTTTCATTGTTTATTGTTACGTTATGGTTTCCTTTTTTAATATTTTATAAATATTTTCAATGACAACAATTGTTTTGGTATGGTAAAGTATGTATACACACAGTACCAGCTCGATATGTGCAACTACTCTAGTTGGCGTAGTTCTACAAGTCGAGCGTGCACTGAATCTGTTTTTAACATTTATAATTTATTTATGTATGCATTCATTGTTTCAGTTAGTAATTTATAACACTTACATATATATAAGTACTCTTTAAAGATAATCAATTTATTGACTTTTTCAATTGTGACTTGAGTCATTTCCTTTAAAAAATCTATTATTATTATTACAATTATTATATTGTTTTCATGACATTTTTGTTGTTGTGTAAAAGGAACATAAATATGAGTTTGTTTTTCTGTATCAATTGTTTAAAATACTCCTTTTAAACTGCAAAATAATTCTATAAATTGTTCATTTCGTATTTCGTTTTTTTTTCGACTATTGGTTTTTGTTTTTGGTTCATTAAAATGGCAGTTTTTAGCTAATTGTTATATTTATAATTTTCTTCAGTTGTGGTATATCTTCCTATTTTCTTTTATTGTTTTGTTGTTTGTTTGTTTTTTTTTTCTATTTGTTCAAAATCATTCAATAAAATTTATTCCATTTTGCTTTGTCTTTGTTATTTATATAAACACTATTTTCGTTCCGTCTTGGTTTTATTTCAACAATTTCAAATTGAAACCTCATATAAAAAGTTACAAAATGTTTCGTATTCAGAAAAATTACATGAATAAATTAAAAAATAATAAAACGCATAAATATTTTCATATTCTACAATGTAAAATTAATATAGTAATTTATATTTCGTTTTAATAAAACGTCGTTGATTACAGAGCTCTGGCAGCTGAGGTACTGTGATCAGTGTTTAGATTTGGAAGTCGTTAATTTGCGAATCACAATCAAACAAAATTATATTCCATAGTATAACCTCATCATAACCAATACCTAAACAATCAAATGTTAGCACATTTTATAAAAAAAAAACAAGTTAAAATATTTTAAATTTTTGACACCAGAAATTCCACATGGCAAAATTTTACGTTCCAAGGCGATCAAGTAAATTTCGCTAAAAGACGAAACTTTGTTTGTATAACAAAAAAAAAAAAAAACAAAAGAAAAAGGAATCAAATTGATTCTACGCTGAAAAATCTTCATACTTGAATAAAAGTTTCACACCGAATGAAATCGAATCGAAGATGAGCTGGATAATAAGCATAATACGAGTATGTGTGAACCAGAATTTATGCGTCTTTCCAGTTAAGTAAATGAATTTAAGCGTGGTCGTACAGGCAATTAAGCCTCTGACTGGCAGTCTGTGGTTTTAATTTTTGCATTCAATGAAATGTCTAGTAATAAGTCTTTGTTCAAAATGTGGTGCAATGATGATCTATTCATATTTAAAGCACTTGCGCGCTTCCGATTGGAAGATCCGGTTTGTCATGAACAGAGTGATTAATACTCTTTGCATTTTCTACCGTTCTTGATGACACTGGTTACGCCGGTATTAGGGTTTCCAGTGTTACATCGGTTTCTTCAAAAACCTTTACACCCATTTTTGAATGAGAGGAATACTTGGTGGATCATTTAATTGGCAGAAACTACCAAATATTGCAGAATTCTTTACGCGCTGTGGTCACCGAATTAGTTTTTTCGTAAATGTGTCCTCTGAAACTGAATTCCCAATTATCAGGCTATCGATTGACATACCGCCCTAGCCCGTCGGATTCGTTACGTTCGGACAGTAAGCTTTATAAACTTTCTTTTGAGACGACCTGCATATCAATTTTGAAATTTTTTTAATTTCCTTCAATAACCGCTATAATACGTCTTTTAAAGCCGTATATATAGGGTGGCGCATAAGTAACGCTAAAATTTGATCAGTGAATATATTTTTTGTTTAAGTCTTTTTTTTTGTCTCTTTACAGAATTAACTAAGTAATATTTGGGAATTTTATGATGGAAATGCTCAGCACAGCACAAAGAACCAAAGTTGTTCAATTTTACTTTGAAAGTCAGCATTCGATTATTTAGATCATATCGATATTTCTTTCATAGTCGAAATGCTCCTAGCGCTCCAACAAGTTACCGATTGGTTCATCGTTTTGGGCAACAAGGGGCTGTCTGTGATTTTCCGCGTGCTGGAAGACCTCGTGCAGTTCGAAATGAAGTGACCATTGCTCGAGTGAAAGCAGGTATTGAGGAAAACCCCGAAACTTCCACCAGGCGACGTTCTCAGCAGTTAGAGATGTCTAGGCGGTCTTTGCAAAGAATTTTATTATTTTATTTATCATTTGTTACATCTTTTCCCATATAAGATGCATTTGGTTCACGAGTTAAAACCAAATGATGCACAAGAACGCATTCAATATAATCGCCGTTAACGTTACTTATGCGCCACCCTATATAAACTAATTTAATTAGCGAGCAAATCCTAAAATATTTGAATAAATATTGAAATGCGCCCATTTGTACAGAGGCGGGTTCATCTCCTGAATTCAAATTTTTTTTATTAGGAAACCGCTTTCGTCTATTTGGGAAATGCCTGCCACATATATTTTTCAATACAATATGTGCCTTTTTATGACTAAGTACTCATTATTTGTCATACTTTTTTTCCTGTTAAGATTATATCGTGAATTAGTTAAATCAAAAAAAAATATTTTGAAAGTACTTTTGAAATAATTTCCTCCAAACTGGGAATCTAATTATCACCGCTTAGGACATGAACGGGAATTGAGGAAATGAAATAGTTCTGATGTATTTGTAATCAAGGCAGAATAATACCCCATGCAAGTCCATGTTTCAATTCAAATAACTCACAACTTATAAACGGCGCCTGACCGCAAAAAATATTTACTTGCCCCATTTCCAGCGGAAACTGCACAAAGTACTGGTTTTGTCACGATTGCAAAAAATGTAAAAAAGCAAGATTATCGGCAATAGAACATTCAAAATCGAAAATTGTTCACTTTCCTAGTTCGAATAAGATATGAGCAAGCCCAGTACATGGTGAATATGCTGACTTTTATGATTCGGAATTGCATTCATATACCACTTTTAGCAAGTTTTTTCTTGACAAAATATTAAAAAAAGTATTCAAGTTATTTTGATCATTTGAAGCTTCATTACCTTGTTATTTGTGTAGTTGTACTTCAGAGGTTATATTTGCGATTTTTTTTTAAATATTTTTCGCCATTATGTAAAACTTAAGTGGAACTGTTCAAATCTATAAATTTATAAACTTTTCTATGTGAAATGTATCTGCTGTTCTTTAAAAGAAAAACGTCCTATTTGACACAATTCACATTAAGAAGTATTTTTATGGACATTGAAAACTTTCTTCTCACGCACTTTTCATTAATAACCAAATCGTCCTCTTAAACACTCTTCTCTAAATCAAAAGTCAAACAGTTTCTTCTGTATGAAACGTGTCTACTGAGACACATTTCTCAATTTTAAGTATTTTCTTTAATACATTCAACAATATAAAAAAAATATCTTGTCAGACACTTATCAATATCTTTAAAAATATCCTTAAAAATTAAATGGTAAAAACCAATTTATCGATTCCAATAAAAAATTTTAATATATGATGCAAATTTGAGTGTTTTATTCGATTAAAAAAAAAACACGATTGAAAAATCACCCTACATTATGGTGAGTGATTTCATTTATGCATTCCGATACATTAACTTAGGTGCTTTCCCCTAAATGAAAGGCGTTTTGTTATAGATGTTTCTCTATATGAAATGATAAACATTTCAAAATCCAGCTAACAGTGTCATCAAAAACTGCATAGTTTCCCATCGAAATTGATAGATTCCCAGTAAAAAAAGTAGAAGCCATTCAAAAGAAGAACGAATTACATTTTCACCACTTCGAAAAATGAAATCTATGCATATTTATTACTTCCAGCGAAACAGTTTTAAATTATTTCCAAAACCACCAAAGTGAAGCACTTAAACATTTTATGCTCTGAATTGTTTGGTTTAAGATGTTTGGGAAAACATTTATTTACACTTCTTTGTATGGTAGCAAAATTCTGTTTGTAAAAATTACAAATTAAAAATTTCCAGAGATCAAATAACGCGTATATATTTCTATGTCGCTAAGAATGTCCGTCCCCAGTACTGTGGATTGTAGCCCACGCATTAGACGCCCTTCTAATTCAGTACCTGTCTATTGGTTTTTTTATAGAAAATACCAAATACGGGGGACCTGCGAACGGTCTTTGCAGAAACCCAATTTTAATACAAATAAAAATACAATAGAAAACTACTCTTTTAAAGAACAGAAATTTGTAACCAAAGTTTTGAGTTTTCGTTACACCAACATCATTCATGAATGTATAGGGAAAAGACATGGCAAAATAGTGCTTCCCTCCTATGACAAATCTATGTTAATTTCATTTTTGAATACGCAATTTTTCACCACTTTCCCATCACAAGCTGTGGTGAATATTTCTTTTAAATAATAAAAAATTTTTAACCAAAGTTTTGAATTTTCATTACACCAACATCACTCGTGAATGTATAGGGAAGAGTCATAATACAATAGTGCTTCCCTCCTATGACAACCCAATGTTGATTTCATTGGTGAATACGCAATTTTTCGCCACTTCCCCATCACAAGCTGTGGTGAATATTTGCTGTGGTGCTATTTGCGCCTTTATTTTTTGCTGGGTTGGCACGCGTAAGTGAAGTTTATAGTCAAATATGATTAACAATTGGACTTTTGTAAGCATTTTTTTCGATTTTATTTGAACAAGAGTTTATTTTGCGGGGCAGAAAACAATACTTAAGACTGATGAATAAATTAATAACGAATAGAATAAGTTGGAATAAAAGCTGTAGATTGAATAACTGAAATTATACTGAAACATGGTATTCTCCTTTTTACTTGACGCTCTGTTTATCTCTCCATTGAAGCCCAGTTTACAGGATTTGTTTTTGTATCACTAATTAGCTATTTAGTAAATCCCACAAGTTAGAGACATAGTCTCATAATCGAATGAAATAATTATTGGAATAACTTGTCTTAAAATCATATTGAAAACGCTGTTTTTTTTTTCAATTTTAACAAACCCCCGTCCGTTAAACCCTACCACAACTATAAAATGCTGTACGGAATCAAATATAATGTAATATTTTGAACCAGAAAATTAAACCCTACAACTAATCATAACAAATTTCTAAAATTTTTCGCCATCAATTGCTATGAATTTTACAACAAATGTATTTAGAAATACAAAAAATGTTTTCGATACCATTAAAAATCGATAAGCTAAAAATTTAAAAATTGCACCACCTATCGGAGAAATGTTTACATTACTACTTCCCATATATACATATATATGTACTCGTATTTCGTCAGTTATAAGATTTTATGGAGTTTCAAACTGAGATTATTTGCCACAGGATATGAATAACATATTGTATAAAACTACTAAACTAACATATACTCGTAGACTGACCTGAATAAGGAAGATAAGGAATCTGAGATAAGGAATCCCAATATGTAGAAATCTCATATGTTTCTCAAAAAAAAAAAAAAAAAAATTAAATAAATAAATAAATAAAATAAAATAAAATAAAATAATAATAATAATATTAATAAAGAAATATTGTAAATGTTTAAGCTAAGTTTAAGTTTTTAAATGTTCATAAAATGCCATTGCCATTTGTTCGCGAAAATGTTCATTATTTTAAAGAGAATTTTCTAGAATACTTCATAAGTTTCATCACACTGTTATGCAGAGGACAGTTTTGAATAATAATCAAAATTAAAATAGTTATAGCAAATGTACAGAAATTAACTAGACATCTAAATCACAGTTACTTTTAACTACCAGAGCTATAACATTTTGTATATAAAGTTATTTATTATTATTTGTTGTTTTTATTTCATTTAATTGTTTTTTTTTTTTTTTTTGTTATAAACTATATATATTTTTCTTAATATTTTCTGTTAGGAAGCGCTTTTGTTTATCAACAAATATTTATACACACAGAGACATAAACTAATATCAGTTGATACCTCATTTCTCATTCTTCTTCTTTTTCTTGTTGTTACAGTGAATCCGATCGTTAATCAAGGATCAGGATTCGATAGAATCAGAGATACAATCAGATAGACAGAGAGAGAGAAAGAAAGAGAGAGATAGAATGAGTGAGTGTTCAGTAGTAGTTGATGTTGTTGTTGTAGTAGTAGTAATAGGTAGTTAGTATTCGTACTCTCTGTTACACTTGGAGGTGGCGGTGTTTTCGTCTTCTTTTTGAATTTTCACAGAAATTTTGAAATTTTGCTCAAATAAAATTTGAGTGATCTGGTTGAATTTGTTCATCTTTTTTATTTGTTCAAGGAGAAACACAAAAACGAAAATCATAATCAGAAATTGTAATGAAATCAGTTAATCGGTAATATTTGAAATTGCAACAATTCCGCACATTACTAATTAAGTGACTTGCGGAGATAGGAGGAAACTATGTTAAACACTGTGCTCTAGTAATGAAAAATTTAAATGAACCATACGTATATTATTATTATTGTATTGCATACATTTACAAGGGGAACGGGCTAAAGGACAGCCTTGTGTTTGTGTGTTAATGGGATGGTGGGATGAGGTTTGGTTGGAATTGGTTATCTACGACATAAATTGTGTTTCGAAGCGGGCTTTCATATACATACATATACATATACATTTATTTACCTATATATTCATATACATATATAGCTGAGGTGGGGGTCGGTATCTACTTGTACTCAAGCAGGCATCTAAATTGCAATTAAAAACAAAAACAACAAAACAAAAATGGCGCACACAGGAAGCTAAATAAGCACCCGTGACTCTTAGTCGGAAATGGAAATGTCAAATCTGCTTTGCTATACAAAAACCTTTGAACAATTACAATTGTCGTAAGTCAGACGGTTTAGAGATTAGGCACAACTGAAAGAATATGAGTAATGTTTACATTTTATTTTCATTAGTTCGTCCTGTAGCAATTGAAATGTAAAAGAGTTGAAAGAGATTCGTTTTTAATTAATGTTGGATTATGGGAGACAAAAACCATCGAATGTCTATAATCAAAGTTCAACGAGTAAGTTGTGTATGAAAGGGAATAAAACTCACTCTAAACGCTGTCAATGTGACAAGTACCTCTTATTTCCGTAAAATAAGTGAATGGTACACGTATTCGAAATACATTTCATTATAAATTATAGAATATTGAAAATATCTCCTTAAGAAAATACGTCAATATATAAATAGTTTCTTTTGAAATACCTTCTCCATAAAAGGTTCATGCTAAGTTGTTGTTTTTTTCTTTTATACACAAACTGTATAGTGAATCTTTTATATAGCCGTATATAAAGTATTTTCAGAATATTTTGTGACACAAAATTTATTTATATTACAGTTTTTTTTTGTTAATTTCAGCTATGTTAATTTCATTCATCACAAACTGTGGTGAAAATTTGTTTCTTTGGATGCGTTGTTATGAGCACGTGAAGTTTGTAGTCAACTATTATCTAATTAACAATTGGAAATTTGTAAGTAGTTTTTACAGTTTTATTTGAACAAGAGTTTACTTTGCGACACTGAAAACAATACTTGGGACTGATAAATAAATTAATCGTGAGTAGAATAAGTTGGGATTAGGTGCGTCTTTCTTCAAAACTGGTGATTGAGTTACTGCAATTATGCTAAACCCTGGCATCCTCTTTTTTACTTCGTGTAACTCTCCTGTTTAACCTAGTTTAACTTGTATCACTAATTAGTTATTTAGTAAATCCCACAAGTTAGAGACACAGTCTCATAATCGAATGAAATAATTGTTAAAATTAATTGTCTTAAAACCATATTCTTATTCTTTATATGACAGCTTTTTATAAAAAAATATCTGCCGTCTTTACTAAAAGTGTTTGCTTAAATAATTTCTCATACGAACGTCTCCTCATTTATTTAATTTCAAAAATGCGTTAATATATATTAAATATCTTTCCAGATATTTCTACTATATTATTAGTATTTTACTTTTCAGAAGACTTCTTTTATCGTTGCCTTTCTTAGCAGACAATTTTCTTAAGATGTAAAATGTAGTCGGAAGAAAGAATTTTATATAGAGAAAAATCTCTATTTTTCCAATCGCTTTTCTCTCTCAGAGTATATTCCGTGTGTGTTTTCGTATAGTTTATTTATATAAGAAATTCCTTTTAAGATACTTTTTCTATAGGAAAGGTGTCATCCTGGAAACTTTCAGTGGATGACAGGGGTCTGCTAGAATCTGCTCTGCATATGAAAGATGTCTCTCAGAGATTTCTCTAAAGTGTCTCCCCGTATGAAAGTTATATCCCCAAATACTTTCTATGTCAGGAACTTTGTTTTGCCAGGAACTTTATCTACATGAAAAATTGTATAATACTTAAAAAGTATTCTTTAGACAGCGATCTGAAAATGAAAAAAAATGTCTTCTTAGACAAAGTACTCCATAGGAAAAAATGACGCCTCAGTTTCCATACAACGTAATTTACTAAAACTTTTCTTTATATAAAATACAAGTAGGTGGACTTAAGCAAGTTTCGCCATATTAAGAAAAGCGATTTAAATACTTTTCATCATATGAATAGTGCCTTGATATATACTTTTTTTTTTATATGAAATGTGTGTTCATTGACGCTTGTATATAGTAATAAAAATAACCTTTTTAGACACTTTTCTCTATATGAAAATGATTTGCATATGACATATCGTATGACTTCTTAGGTAAAACAGCTACCCTCTGACATGATTCTATCCTTCTCAGAAGAGACCTTATAAATATCAAGCACCTCCTTACGTTCCTGCATATGGAAACTTTTCTATGTTTTGTTCTTCTCAGTTATTTTTGATATTACACGCAATTCTTGAATTCTATTCTATACAAAAAAATCTCTTTTCGGGAGCTTTGATGTATGCAAGCTGTTAATTTCGATAGACTTTGATTTACGCAAATCTTTGTGCATAGAAAATATGCCTTTCATATACTTTTAGAAATGTTAAATGACTTCTAAGGCGCAGTTCTACACTAAAGAGTGTTTGCAAAGTGGTGATCTGGGGTGCACCGTTTGGAACATTTTTGTATGGAACGATTACAAGGCGAGTGTTTTTTACGTATAAAAAAATTCTCCTCAGATGTCCTTTCTAAAATTGTTGTGCCAGAAAAAAGTTTTCCTGACAGAAGTTATATGAAAGGTGAACTACTGCACCACCGTACAGAAACAAAGAATTCTTTTTCAGAAAACTGTTCTGCATAAAAATTACCTTTTACTACACTTTCCATTATTAAGTTCACACATACTCCATTATCAATCTTCTTAAGCTATAATTTCTCCAACGTATTTCCCTTCAAAACTTCTTATTTACAACACAAAGGCTTTGCTCCTCTTGAGAGAGGGACTGATTCATGCATTCCAACAAATACATATATAGAAGTCTACACATACGCTCGCAATAAAGTCCTAATCTTTCATCCATTAAACAAAAAAAATTATAATAACATATTTATATACATACATATAATTATAGGATAAATATACACAGGATCAGGAGGCAAAGGGCAGGAAAAATGCACACAAAAAGATTTTGAAACAAATTCAAATTATTTTAAAATCTCCAAGATATAACATTTAGCTCAAAATCGATTTCAGCACAAAAATGCATAGAATTTGATACGGCTGGAACTGAGCCGCCAACACCACCAACATTGGTCCTTGGCAGTGGGTCTCGTTCGATAGGCAACCATGACTAAAACAATGGAAAATCGAATCGTAATCGTCGCATTTCCGATAACAAATTTAATGGTAATGACAATTTTGCAATTTTGATAAATTTCGTACTATGACGAATCGCTGCCCGCCGCATCTTCTATAATTGAGTTAAGATCGATATTGAATGAATACTCATAGAGATTTGAGTAGCGATCACGCTCCTTCCAGGGTGATCGGTGATTCATATAAAGATTTCTCTTACTAACACGAAATATTTGACTATCTTTTATAGACTGATCATCGTCACATGGCTCACCGCCACCACCAAAATCGCATTCGCGAATGGTCAGACGATTCGTGGGTGATTTCAGTTCGAACAGGACCTCCTGATGCTTATAACGCGGCCGCATCGGCAGTGGCTGATAGCCGGGAATGACAACCTTTTGCGAGTCCACGGACTGCGTCGACTGGCGCCGCATGCCGCGCCCCTTGTTGAAAGGGAAGTTGCGCATGAGGTTCGAGTCCGTACTCCGCTGGGGTGAGTAGTACTTGAAGTCCGTGGGTGCCGGCGCCTGAGGCGCCGTCGTGTGGATTGTGGTCAGCGTCGTGGTGCTGGCCGATGGCGCAACCGATGCCTGCAGCTGCAGTGTTGAGGGACGTTTCGGCTGTTGTTGCAAGGACACGCCCGTGGCCGACACCGGCGTGATGGCAGGCTGGACTGTAGTCGTGGCCACCGAAGTGGCCGGCTGATGGTGCGGATGGTGATGCAGCAGAGGCAGCGGTGAGTTGCGCGCATCGAACGACGGTGAGAGTGGGAGGTGAAGTGATCGCCTGAGATTCAAGCGGTACGAGGAGGCAGCTGGTGAGTGCATCAGCGAGGGTGTGGCCAATGCACTGGGCGTGGTATCATGATGTAACTGAAGCTCTTGTTGTTTTTGGTATTTGTTAGTAAATTGATGAGCAGGTGGTAATAGTGTTTGTAGTGAACATTTTTGATGTTGATGTTTCTGTTTCTTGTGATGATGTTTGTTGCGTGACTTACCATTTTGCAAGTTGTCATAGCTGCGCGGCCTATAAACGCCGCCAGCTGTGGCCGCACTCCCCGCTTCCATGGCTGATGACGAGGTATTCGACTAAGTCAACAGAGGATTGATTCGATAACAAAAAACAAAAAGGACACCCAGAGTTCGAGAGCGAGCGAGATAAGGTGGGAGAGTGATCTCAAGTAGTAGTTGTGTTATGATGAGCGTGTTGAGTGTATTGAGTGGGCGGATGTTGTGTTCAATTTTGTTTGTTAATTCAAGTCCACAGAAAAATGCAAGTTGGCAAAATCAAAAGGAAAACACAATTTCGTAGATTCAGTCGTGTTGATGCAATTTGTTCAATGTTGTTTTGATGATGGTTGATTTTGTTTTAATTTATTTTTTATTTTTTTGATTGCAACGAGAAATAAATGAAGAGAAAAAAAGAACAAAACAATTGATCAGTGCATTATTAGGTTCGAAAATATGTTCTCTTTCAGTAACACAGGTGCTCTCAAAGGAATCAGGAAAAAAGACACCGAGAGTTTCGAAAAAGTAAGTTAAGTAAGATGAAATCACGCACGCAAATAAATACGTATGGAAAACCGATGGACTTACCTCATCGTAATAGCGTGACTTCAAGTCGGAGCCACCTATACTGATGCCGCCGCCCGCTCCGGCGATTATGGGCTGCGATGTGATCATGGCGCCGCTACTCACGTGCGTGGCACTAATCACATCGCTCAAAGGATGGCGGGGACTCGAGTGTTGTTGCATTTGTAAGATGTATTCATCGGTAGCAATGCCACGCCTACAAAAATGTCGACAAAAGAAGTCAAATAAATGTTATAATTAATGAATATTAATGAAGATATCAACGAATAAATAAATTGATAACTCTATAAATTACAGAATCATTCTAAATTAATCCTAACGAACCCTAATGAACATCGATGAATTTTAGAGTATCTCAGTGAATCGGATAAACATCATCGAATATTGACAAAACTTGAATGATATTGAACGAATTTGAACACACCTGAATTAATATCAGCGAATATTAACAAATATGAATATAGCTGAACATAAACGAATGTCGATGAATATCAATAAATATCAGTTAATTTCGACGAATTTCAATCAGTGAATAAAACAAATCTATGTAAGCCTGATCGAATGACATTCCTAATGAACTACAGTGAACATCAAGAATTCTGATTTAATTTTATCAAATATCATGAAATCTCAATAAACTTTAATAAGATTCATTCGATTAATAATCAAATCTTCTTAACAAATTTCAATAACTCGTAATGAATATCAACTATCCTTCATTAATCTGAAATAATAGAATGATTTTCACCGAATCAGAATCAATCTTATTTATCGTCAATTGACCTCAGTAGACCTCAACAAATCTTATCGAAACATTTTAATAAAATTTCAACGAATCCTAATGAATTTAAACGATTTTAATGGACCAAAGGAGTGTTTATCAAAGAATGATATTTATATTGCATTCCAATTTTTCAAAATTACTATTCATGCGTTTCAGAGTTATAGTTATATATGTACTTGTATTAAAGCGATCATTTCAATTTGTCGGTTTCTTCCTTTATGACACATTATTTTTATGAATTTATCGAATGGAACGACATTTGTGCGAATTGATGATCTGCTAATACGGAATTTAAAAGTTCTTTTTATTTTTCCATAACTTCGTAAATTTGTAAATTCAAAAATACATAAATTCGTAGATTCATAAATTCATATATCCATAAATTTATGAATTCAAATATTCATAAACTCATAAATTCATAAATTTACAAATTCATAAATTCATAAGTTCATAAGTTCATAAATTCATAAATTAGTAAATTCATAAATTCATAAAATCATAAATTCATAAATTCATAAATTCATAAATTCATAAATTCATATATTCATAAATTCATAAATTCATAAATTCATAAATTCATAAATTCATA
>JAHXMU010000210.1:0-15902 GCA_019455685.1 Philornis downsi
GCCAGCACCCTTATGGCCCACCCTGTATAATATTTCTACCAACCAATATAAAGTACTACAATAAGAAATTCAAATAAGTTTTTTTTTATTGTATAGAAAATGCAATTTTATTTTATATAACTAGTTGGTAGACTGTAAATGACCACCTCCATGCTCATTCACGCATATGGGAAACTTGATCAGAAAATTATTCATTGCAGCCTGAAGGGTTAAAGACATGATATGGGGGACTTCAATTCAGTCAAATTCCTTGACTTCGTTTCGTGCATCTCTTGCTTGACATCCTCATTGACAGTTGACAGTAGCTCGATTCGTGCGCCACCTTGTGCTATGACACCCAATGAAGATTTAGGCAGGGCGACAGTCTATCATGCGACCTCTTCAACATACTGCTGGAGATGATTATGAGGAATAATAAAAGCCATATATATGTTACTCGCATATGCAGATGACATAGACTTTATTGGGCGAAAACTGCGAGATGTTACTGCAGCTTTCTCAAGCATCGAGAATGAAGCAGCGAGAATGGGTCTAGTGGTAAACGAGGACAAAACAAAGTTATTGGTTTCAACGAACAAAGAGTCTACTCGTGTGAACGTTGACAGCTATAATTTTGAAGTGGTGAAAGAACTCGTCTACCTCGGTTCCGCTGTAAACAAAACGAAGGATGTCAGCGTAGAGATAAAGAGAAGAGTATTGCTTGCTAACAGATGTTACTACGGGCTAAGCAAGCGATTCAATGATAAAGCCCTCTCTCGACAAACAAAAATCCGACTATACCAAACGTTGGTTCTACCCGTCATATTATATGGCGCAGAATCCTAGGCTATGACGCAGGCGGATGATATATGGAAAATATATGGACCCATCATCGTTAAAGGAGAGTATCGGCGTCGCATGACCAATGAGCTGTATCAGCTATATGCCGACATCGACGTGGTCAAACGCATTAACATACAGCGATTGCGTTGGTTGGGTCATGTTGTGCGGATGGACCCAAATGCTCCGGCACGGGAAGTTTTCGACAACGAACTCGATGGATGGCGCAGAAGAGGGCGACCAAAACTCTGTTAGAAGGACCAGGTTTTTGAAATACTATCGAAGCTTGATGTGATGAATTGGAGGAGAAGCGCAGAAGATCGAAGCGCTTGGAATTATTTTCTGCGGGCGGCGTATAATAGATAACGCTGTCTATTCCAGTCGCCACATAAGAAGAAGAAGAAGACAAACACGACTACATTTGTGGAAAATCGTAATAATTTGGATGATAATTCATAGATGATTGCAGGCTGAGATGTATTTATTTCTGTATTTTGATAATAGCCACACTCCCCACCAAGCTCAAATATTTTTTTACTCTGGTTTAACAAAAACTGTAAACCAGAAACTATTTAAATTTAAATTTTGAAGTTTTAATCGGTGCCTGTATAAAAATCGGATACTGCTGATTCCTACTGATAATTCTGTAATGTTTTACATTAAATAATATTATTATTGTTATATTTTATAATAATTCTTGGAGGTTTGGTTGCCAAATAAGAACGATAAATATTATTAACTCGGACAGAAAATGCAGCCTACGTTGCAACAACTTCAGCAGGTTCAGACTATTCAGTTTTGCCATAGAAATGACCATTGCGGTAGATGGGTCCCGATTTCAGCACAAAAATATGTATTAGATATCATCCCCTGATCAGAGAAAGGAGTTGGAGATAGAAATCGAGGAGAGCGATCTAATCACTATGACCTCAATTCTAATATTCCACAGTATAGACATACATTACGCATTCAGTTGCAACTGTCAATGCCAATAGGAATTTTCAAACGGAACACAGAAGAGTCGAAACTATTCAAAACTGTGGCTCCAGAATAGTCCTTTTAGCATACAAAACCAGACGGTGCTGAATAAGGTGAATACAGTGCTCCTTGGACGATGCTAGTTAAATTTTTGGGGAAAAACTCAGAAAGAGCTAATGCAGTGTGAGATGACGCATTATATTGGTGTGAAAACCACAAGTTATTTGTTGATAAATGCGACCCCTTTTTGGCCGCAAACGATGTCTAAGGGTCAAATAATATTCCTTGTAGCCAGTTGAGCCAAAGGGAGGAAATTTAGAACGCACAATACTATAATAATTGGAGAAAACTTGCTTTGTGAGTGACTCTGTTGCCATCCTTTCGTATTGTTTTACTTTTGGCACTTAATTGGTTGGATTTAACTGGTCATAAGCATAGATCCAAGTCTCATTCCCTATGATAATGCGTTTTATAATCTCTTCAGAGACTGAAGGGAAACATTTTGTATTGTTTTGTTTCATGCCAATCGAGATTTGACGTCTCTAAGCCTTAAAATACCTTTTTTTAAATACTGATCCATTTAAAATGTCAACATCGTCGTTGGATTTGTTGAACGTTTCACAGGCAGAGATTGTTGGCCGTTCGGGGCAGTCTTCGTTTTCAGCTCGTTCTTGGCTTTTTTTGAACCATTTATAACACTTGTAAAAATTCTTTGCCGACAAAATCTGTTCTTCGAGGGCTTTCGGCAACATCCTATAGGTTTCCGTAGCCGACAATTCCATTTCATAAATAAAATTGAATGCAACTTCTTTGCTTAACAAAATCACACATTGTCAAAATCGCCTAAATCTTTGTTTTTGATTCGTACAAAACCAAATACAATTCAAAGACTGATGATATGATGTGAAATTTGTCGCCTATATTAGTCACACTTGTATTAGCTTGAAAAAAATAGTTGTCAGATTCGACGTCTCGCCGGTAAGCAAATCTAATTTAGGTCCCATGAGCAACAAGTGTTCATTTTGTTCATACAAAATGTTACATATCTGTCACCTGAAGTGTTATTTATTTAGTGGAAGATTTGTCATTTACGAACATGGATTGTTTAACAACCGAAGAACGAAGAAGAAAAATAGTTAAAACTTACTACAAAACGTTGGCACTTTTCGTGTATTACGGGGTGATTATAGTTTTTTATGATTATGATTATGCACTACCGGAAGTATCGCTTCTGTTGGTGAATTTGATTCAGAGCACTATGGCCGTATGATAAGCGATCTGTTTTTGACCTGATATTGAAGGTTATGAGCTCGACGATATGTAGTTTCAAAAAGACAGTGCCACGAGCGACACAACATGACAGATTTTGGCTTCGTTGCATGTGAAGTTTTCAGAAAGCGTAATTTCACGTTTTGGAGACGTCAATTGGCCGCCAAGCCGTTGGGCTTTTTTTGTGGGCCTACGTCAAATGCCGTGTTTGCGCGGATATTCACCAAATGTCGGAGCATTTCAAAATCAAAATTCGTCAAGTTATCGCCGAGATAACGCCCGAAATGTGCGAAAAAGTGTTCGAAAACTATCTCAAAAGGACGCACTGCTGCAAGCAATCCAGAGACGGTTATTTAAACGACATTTTATTTCGTACATAGTGGCAAGGTTCAAACATTATAATGAAATAAAAGTTTCATCGAAATCATAGTTTTAAGTGTGTTTTATTTAATTTTACTTTTGAAACCGAAAAATGGATATTCCGTTATAATCTAATATATATATGTATATTTCATGTAAAAGAGAAAATTAAAGGAATTTATTTGGCACTTAGTATAAATACATATATATATAAATTTAAATACAAAACAATCGTAATTGTTTACAACAGTTGACAGTTACACAATATGAAGGAGTTTGAAATGACTTTCAGCTACTTCACATTCACGGTTTTTTTTAATAAATTTTCTTCGTATTCGTATTTCTTACATAATTGTAAATTTGTCAAAAATTCATTCCTGTCTCGTCAGCATTAAAGAAGTCTTTAAATTTACAATACGAGTATAAAACAGCAGTTTCTGTTCTTCCAGGATAACGAGTTATTCTTTAAGAATCCAAGTTTGACAATTAAAATTAACTTTCAATTTCCTTTGTTAATTTTCAACTTACGACGGATACAAAAGCTTGTGAGTTCAAAATAACTTTGTACACATTTTGAAACTGTCTTCAGATTTTGAGTTACAACCAAAATACATAATTTGAGAATTTGAAGATTTTTGGTCGCTTTTTACTGGCTGCTAGGTAAAAGAACGTTGCATGAAGAATTTACTAAATATCAAATGAGAAATAATATGAAACGGGCAAGAATGAAAAACAATCTCCCGAAATAGTCAGAAAGAAACGTCAATGTATGGTTTGTTGGCCGGAAAACCCCTAGATTTTTTCCTCGAGTTGCTGACAGTCGTTATAGCTCATGTAATCCTATTTTGGTCGGTATGAAAATCAGCTACTTCCATAGTAATGAATGATTGATTAATCACATTGGTTGCTGTAGGACTTTCGCCATTCGTTGTTCAGTAAATGGGATATAACGTTGGGTCTGTACTTTCGTTCATATTTTTTGTTCTTATTTAACTCATTCCTATTTAAAACCGCTTATTCTATTACATTATTTATTTTTATGCTTTTTATTTTTTAATTAGACAATTTTGTTGCAGTTTTAGATAGAATTTACTAAAAATAGCCCCCTTTTCTTTGTGTAACACTTGGAAGCGAATCAAAAATTCTAAATTACTTAACTACATATGCAATCCAATTCATTCTACCTTCAAATTCCAATACAATTAATTAGTCAATCGAATGAATTCCACTGTGGACTGCCAAAGGTCGCCTTTAAATACGCCTAAGTGCAAGGTCTGACATGTTGCTGAGGAAAATGTTTTAAGGTGTTTGCAGGTCGGTGATTGATGTAACTCGACTAACAAACTTGGTAAAAATAGATTTTTGTATACGAATTCTTAGATTATTTTTGGCAAGTCAGGTGGGAAAGGCAACGGCTGCTGCTGAGGATGGCGGTGGTGGTGGTGGTGGTGATGACAGTGGTTGGTTTGACGACGACGACGCTGACAACGATGGCGACAACGTTGTCGCCACAGCCACATTCAAAGCAATAGCCACAGCCACAGCCAACGCCATACCATCATCTCTCTATTATAAAACGGTTGTCATGGCTTAGGAGGCAGAGCGGTTGGATGGCAGAATGGCATAATGATTTTCTCACTTCATTGCTTGTAAGGTTGGGGTGGCCGATCAATGTTTTTTTTGGGGCGGCGTATAGGGGATCTGGTATTTACGAATTCGCACATACAAATTCGGACGCTGACTAACAAACAAACAAAATATTTTCTGAATGGCGAACATTCTTTTGGTATTTGGTCAATCGTTCTTATTGTTGTTGTTGCCGTTGACAAAAATTTTGTCTTTGTCATACAACTTTCACTATCAATCGAGCAATTCGCTTATAGATTATAGTTTGTTTTTGTTTGTTGTTTTGTTAGTTTGGTCAGTCAAAGTGATGAATTCACTTACCTTTGTGTTACCTCCTTGGAATCCAACTTCCCATCACGTGTTTCCTTATTTTCGTAATCCTTAAGTGTCGCACCAGTACTGGAGTTATTCAACGGTTCTTGTTCTAGGATTTGCATTTTGAGATTTTGTTTTAATTATATTTATAATTCAATACGAATTTATGTATGTTAATGTTCTCCTAATGGAATTCTTTCTTTTTTTTTTTATTTTTCTTAACACGTCTTTACTGTTGAGCGTTTACAACTGAACTGAGTTGCCGACCTGCCGCCATCAACAGTATCGCTGGCGGAATATGCTCACATACATATGTATAAGAAAAAAAAAAACAACAACAAACGTAAAAAATTCGTACACAAACATTTATTGTCGTTCTATACACGAGAAATAGCACCCGAAAGAGACCAAATCAACCAACTCTAAACGAAAATATTTGGAGCAGACAGGTGGTGGCGGAGGTCTGGCAGTAGGGAGTACGGTGGCGCTTAGTCACCGCAACAAGCCAGAGCACACAGCACCAACTATGGTACACTAACTAGATGTAGTGGGTGTCAGGGATGAAATAATTAATATTAAAGTACTTTTCACGCTTTAAAATAAATTTCTTTAATTCGAAGGTTGTGCGAATGCAATCTTTTCCCGAATCTTATTATTTTGTTCAATTTTCTCAAGATACATTTGAAAAACAACAGTTGCAGTATAGTCAAAAGTTTGGCTTATATAGGGTGGTGCATAAGTAACGTTAAGATTTGATCACTAAAAGATTTGGTTTAAGGAAAGTTATGGGAAATGCTTTGGAAAGAGCACGTCAGGTAGAAGCAAACAATGGGCACCATTTGAAAGATACTATCTTTAAAACATAAAGTGAACATATATCCAAACTATATTTGAAATTGTAATAAATGCCAACGTTAAATAAAATCAGAAAGAAAAAAGTTGTACATTTTATTAATCTGAACGTTACTTATGCGCCACCCTATATATCCAGCACCAAGGATGACGGTCCACATTATCATGGATGGTGTACTGATTCATTGCAGAGTAAGTGAACCGACCGAAAATGTTATCTTCTTATTAATCATAATACAAGTATGTCGACTTTGCTCTTTTTTTCCAATTAAATAACTACAGACCACGTCTAACATTGCCTCTTCGGTCGTGTACGATGTACTCAAATAAAAAAAATTGTCGAAAATAATTTCTTTCCATGGATAATGCTATATTTCTTAATACTTATTTTTCCTGACGAAAATTGCATTTTTATCTACTAGGGCGGTCCGTTGCAAACGTATATAAATTGGGTGATTCTTGCCTGTATCTATCAATTACTGCCGTATGTTGGTAAAATTATTAGACAAATTCTAAAAACTCCCATTTTTCAATAGTTGAATTTTGTGATTGTATTAGATTTTTTTAATACAGGACCAGTCTGTCCCAACTGTGGCAACAGCGGGTCATAGACGATGTATAGACCCACCTCCAGATGAGGTGGTTTCGAAAACATCTCCCTCTTATTCGTAATGTAACGATTTTGTCCGGCTTTCCGCTGGAAATCGTTTTTTTTTTCTATTTTTCCGTAACCATGTTCCAAAATTATGGTGGTTCCCTAAGAACAATATAATTTAGGATAACCTTTTTCTTTCTTTATCTATTATAATAGTTGTTTTTACGTAATGAATAATTGCAACAACCCCTCTACGGGAAAGTTGTTTTCTGGATTGATTTCACCCACATGCAGGGCCGTCTTTAACCTTTTAGAGGCCCTGGGCATATTAGTATAATGGGGCCCCTATAACTTTGACAGAACACTATTTTGTTAGAATAAACAAAAAAAGTAGATAAACAAGGTTTTTATTGATACTCACATTAAGCGAATAGATAAATGTAATATTTTCCTCAAAAGTAACTCCCTTAGCATTCACAGGTTAGTGATTAAAAATCTATGTAAGAATTCAATTATATTAGAATTCAAGAAATTTCAGTTTATTAATTCTTTTGTAAAAAAATACGAAAAATTAGGAGCAAATACTTTAGGTAGAATTTAAAATTTTAAAAAATAATCGATCGATGGTTGATTGTACTTTAAGCCGGTAACTGTAACGATAAAACAAAATCGATTAGAATACGCGACAGAGCATAGCAACTTTAAACGACTTACTTCTTTTACAACTGTTTACGACTCAATCATCTTTTCTCATGAACATCAGAGGTTGGCGTCAGAAAGATTGCCATCAGGGTTGCCGTCTAATTTATGTCGTTTGAAGAGGAACCCCTCTAGATTTGAGACACGCAAAATCGTTAATCACTTCTTCAAATTCTATGCTTTTTAGCACATCACATTCTATGGACATCAGCGACAAACTGGTTAATCTCTCTTGAAGCATTGTACTTCTCAATTCATTTTTAATTCTTTTTAGTTTGGAGAAGGAACGTTCCCCACTGCAGTTAGTAACCATCATGCTTAAAAAGATTCTCATTGCGATTTCTATAGGTACATTTGGAAATGTGTCTTCAATGTTGTTTTCTTTCAAAAGTTGATATATTTTTAATATAGAATTAGTTCCCTCATTTTCATTGTCCACAATTTTCAAGTATTCTGTTAAATGCAAACATTCCATTTCTAACTCTTTCTCATTAACATCATCATAATAAAATTCAGCAAATTCTTTGCAACTTAGTCTCAACTCTTCAGAATTCACAGTTTTGCTCTTCAATTTGTTGTGCTCGCTGGCGCCGAATTTATAATTATTCCTGCATAGGTTTTCCTATAAACACACAATAAACATGAGAATGAGAATTTTGGTTATCGTTTAGTAATCTGGCAGGAACTATCTATCGCGGGGCCCTGGGCACGTGCCCAGAGTGCCCAGTGGGAAAGAGGGGTCTGCCCACATGTGCTACTTGTGGGTACACAGTGTAGAGGGCGATGTAGCGACTCCTCGTCTAATAGGTAGGCATGTCAGAAATGCCTCTTTCTCACGCACTGTGTAGCAACTTAGTCCGTTTTCCGATGAAAATGTCTACTTTTTAATATTTTTCAATCTCAGTTGAAGTCATCTGTAAAATTAAAGTGTTGCTTTAAGTTAACGAGTAAATGTTGAAATAAGTGAAAAATTCTAGATAAGTGTCAATTTTTTTTTTTTTAAGAAATGGGGTTAATCCTTGCTTGGAATTTTAACTATGACATCTTTTTAAGCCGAATGTGATTCTGCCAACTTGTAAGCCAAATTTTTTCTCAAATCTGATTTAAAAAAATCTTTGCTTCTCACGTTTTTTTTCCAAAAAAATAAAACTACAAGAATATTTGTGGACTTGTTACCTAAAGTATAGAATGGCGCATAAGGAACGTTATAATTTGATCAGTGAATACATTTGTTGTTTTAGTCTTTTTTTTTTGTCTCTTTACAGAATTAACTAAATAGTACTTGAGAAATTTATGACGGAAAGGCTCAGCACAGAACAAAGAACCAAAGTTGTTCAATTTTACTTTGAAAGTCAGCATTCGATTATTGAGATCATATCGAAATTTTTTTCATGTTCGAAATGCTCCTAGCGCTCCAACAATTTACCGATTGATTTAGAGTTTTGGGTAACAAGGGGCTGCCTGTGATCTTCCGCGTGCTGGAAGACCTCGTGCATTTTGAAATGAAGTGGCAATCGGGGAAAACCCCGAAACTTCCCCCAGGCGACGTTCTTAGCAGTTAGAGATGTCTAGGTGGTCTTTGCAAAGAATTTTACATATTTTACATCTTTTCCCATATAAGATCCAACTGGTTCACGAGTTAAAACCAGCTGATTCACAAGAACGCATTCAATATAGTCGCCGTTAACGTTACTTATGCGCCACCCTTTAGAATTTGTATTGTAGATGTACCTAAAATGCCTTTAATTTGAGCATCCCCGCATGTTTGTTTGTAAATATTCATCCTTTTTCGGCTCAAAACCATCAAAATGCCCTAAGAAATGGATTTCACTCGGGAGTGGAGTGCAGTAAGAATATTAAAATTGCATATATTCGTCTTAAGAAGAACTTTCGTTTGAATTCCCCAAAATTTCGGTTGAGTTTCGAATTTTTTTTGTATTTAATTTTTATCAATTTTGTCTGTGGTTGTATTTCTGAAACGAAACGTTGGAAGTTTGGTCTCTACGTATCGAGGATCATTTCCAGAATGACACCATTTACATTTCAGGTACTGGCAGTAATCACTTTAGTGAATCAACTATATTTAGTTTGTTACTTTTTCAATGATATATAAAGGGTGTCTCAACAAGATCGCAAGATTTAAATTTGGCGCCATTCGAAGTGTCATTGTTCGACATTTGAATAATTGTTATTGTTTGCTAGTAGAAGGTACGAGGTTAGTAAAAATGGAGCGCTACACGAATGAATAACGCATTCTCATTGTGAAATATTTTACCAAAATGGTGAAAATTTTGCGGCTACAGTTTGCAAATTGCGATCAATTTGAGATCACAATAATGCTCCAAAAGAGTCAACTGTAAAGCGATTAATGGATAAATTTGCCAAAACTGGGTCTGTTAGTGTTAGAAGGGAGTTCGTTAATTGGGTATTGGAGAGACAACATGAAAATGCTGATTTTTTGCCGATAAAATCATCTTCAGTGACGAGGCCCATTTCCATCTTGATGGCTTCGTCAATAGGCAGAATTGTCGCATTTGGGGTGAGGAAAATCCTAAAGTGATTCACGAGAAGCAAATGCATCCTCATCGTGTCACTGTGTGGTGTGGATTTTGGGCTGGAGGAATCATTGAACCTTTTTTATGAAAATGAGGCATGTCAAGCGCAAACAGTCAATGGTGTTCGGTATCGTGAAAAGGTAACCAGTTTTTTCGTGCCTATAATTGAAGAAATGAATGTGGAGGGCATGTGGTTTCAACAAGACGGCGCCACATGTCATACAGCCAGAGAAATAATCCAATTGCTGCATCAGTCATTTCCCCCTCGTGTTATTTCGTTTTTTGGAGACCAGAATTGGCCGTCTAGATCGTGCGATTTAACACCATAAGACTTTTTCTTTGGGGTTTTTTGAAGTCGATTGTTTACGCGAATAAGCCGACGACGACTCAAATCTTAAAAGAGAAAATTGGACGCTGCATTAATGAAATACCGCAGCATTTATGCAAAACGGTCATTGGAAATTTCATTAAAACATCGCGTGTGTACCAGCAAAGCCGCGGTGGCCATCTGACCGATGTGTTGTTCCATACATAACCTCTTTCTGGCTACTTTACGATATAATAAAGTTTTACGATTTTTTTTTAAATATTTGTGTTTTATTTAAAATTTAAATCTTGCGTTCTTGTTGGGACACATTTTAGAAGCTTAGCTAATTTTTAAAATACTATACTAAGAAAAAAAATACAGAAAACCAGAAAACTACAGTCTACCGTTATATTTAAGACTTTTGAAAAAAACTGTCGTTTCAGGATGCAATTTAAAAATGTTGGTTCATCCCTCTGAAAATTCAGCATTTTCTGATTCAGAAAAGAACATAGAAAAATGTGTTACATTGCCATTTCGTGCAATGCAAAAATTTGCTTTGTTCCGGTGAAACATCACCAAACACTCCGCTGAAACATTTTCACGACTCTGTTTTTGCTCTATTGGAAGCAAGCGCGACAACCATCTAGCGCAGAGCTCAATTATTCGACCACCGTTCGTTTTGGCATATCGTACGGCCTGGTTCAAACTCTAATGCCCAATATACTTTACAGTTGTAAATGTCAAATGGAAATATTGAATTACATAACGTCGACCAATTTTTTCTATGTTTACAAATTCACTGAGATCGCTTGCTTTTGATGGCTCAAATAAAAATGCTGAACAACGTGGCGCCTTGAAGCTTAAAATATATGTTTCATAAGGTTGCCACTTTTCACCAAAGTAATTTTTTTCTTTAAAACTACTGGCACCATCTATTCGTCAGGTCTGCTAGACTTGGGACCGCCCTTGTACGTTTATTAAACAAAAAAAGGAAAAACTCAAATAAGTACTAATTTCTATCATCTCTGTTGCGTGCTTCCTATATTTTGTGGCGATGGTGGCGAATCGGTGGGTGTTGTGTCAACGTGCCATCCATCGTGTCGTTGTTGTATTTTTTCAAATACAACCCTATTGAATTTTGTTTTTGCCAGGTATTTAGACTCATTAAATACAAGCATACTTAGTGCATCTCAACACAACCGTTGATACACCTAGATTGACAGCTCTTATAATATAATGACATTTCATATTGTGAAAAATTTGTTTTTCACACTGAAATATGCAATTTGCTGAAATAGAATTTCACTCAACGACCATAAAATGAATGACAAGCTGATTGTGATTATTTTGAAATTTATTGATTTTTTGTTCCCAAAGAAGATTCGGGGAATGAATGTACACCAGAGGAATGCCCAAGGTCAGTCCATTATCAACACGATAGTAAGATTTATATAGGAAACTCTTGTGCGATATGCTATTGTATATTGGTAGTATACATAATAGTAATAATAATTATTATAATGAATAGTGCTTGCCAGAAGAATGTCTGAAATTTTTTGGTTACGAAAGCGCAGAGGTGCGTTTTATTTATATTCTTAGATATAAGGAAGCGATAGTATAAGATTGCTGTAAAGTGTAGAATTCGTCAAGAAATATATAATATATGTCATTAGAATTTTAATAATTTACGCAGTTTCGTTATAAATATATTCTCCGGTAATTCTAGCCAGTGGGACTATTTGACAGCGGTAAAATTCTTTAATGCGTTTCAGTCATCCAAACACGCAATGAAATTAAACAAATAGTCGGAGCCACAGTTGGACATACGCCAAAATTAGGATGGGCCGAAACTCATATACCACTACAGTGGATTGCGATACACGTGTCGTGGACGGTGTACCAATATGTTATTAGATAAGTGGGTATAGCTTTCTTATAAAGGGTGTCCCAACAAGAACGCAAGATTTAAATGACTGATGCAGCAATTGAATTGTTTCTCTGGCTGTATGACATGTGGCGTCGTCTTGTTGAAACCACATGCCCTCCACATTCATTTCTTCAATACTAGATACGAAAAAACTGGTTATCATTTCACGATACCGAACACCATTGACTGTTTGCGCTTGACATGCTTCATTTTCATAAAAAAAGGTCCAATGATTCCTCCAGCCCAAAATCAAAACCACACAGTGACACGTTGAGGATGCATTTGCTTCTCGTGAATCACTGCGACAATTCTGCCTATTGACGAAGCCATCAAGATGGAAATTGGCCTCGTCACTGAAAATGATTTTATCGGCAAAATCAGCATTTTCATGTTGTCTCTCCAATACCCAATTAACGAACTGCCTTCGCTGTCCATGGTCAGCTGACTTCAGTTCCTGAGTCAATTGAACTTTGTATGCATGAAGATGCAAATCTTTCGTCAAAATTCGCTGCATAGTGGATTTGAAGACACCAATTTGCTGAGCTCGGTGCCGAATTGAGGTGGATGGAGTTTGAGCGACATCATCACGTGCAGGTGCGACATTTTTGGTCGATCTACCTAGTCGAAGGCGCGTTGTTGTCTTTACATCACTAACAGACCCAGTTTTGGCAAATTTATCCATTAATCTCTTCACAGTTGACTCTTTTGGAGCATTATTGTGACCCCAAATTGATTGCAATTTGCAAACTGTAGCCGCAAAACTTTCACCATTTTGTTAAAACAATTTCACAATGAGAATGCGTTGTTCATTCGTGTAACGCTCCATTTTTACTAACCTCGTACCTTCTAGTAGCAATCAATAACAATTGTTCAAATGTCAAACAATGACACTTCGAATGGCGCCAAATTTAAATCTTGCGTTCTTGTTGGGACACCCTTTACATGTTGTATTGACTCAGTCCATTTTGCCAATGAACTACCAGTGGAAGTATATTTTAAGTAATGGGATATTCATTCTTCGTTTTCAAGCAAAGATTAATAAAACAAACAAAGCTACGATTTCGATGAAACGTGGATTTTGCCATTATGTACGAAATACAATGTCATTTAGAAGATCGTCTCTGAATTGGTTGTAGCAGTGGATCCTTTTGAGGTAGTTTTCGAAAAAATACAGCCCAATGACACCTCCAGACCATAATGCGCAGCAAACAGTCACTTTTTCCGGATGCAATGGCTTTTCCACAATCATTTCTGGGTTCGTCGAGCCCCATATGCAACAAATTTGCTTGTTGACATACGTACTCACAGAGTGAGAAATGACCTTCATCGCTGGAGGAAATTTTGTTCGGTTGAAAGCCCACGTTTGAATCACCACTTTCTTAGTAAGTTTTAACTATTTGTATGCGTTCTTCGGTTGTTAAATAATCCATATTCGTAAATGGCAAACATTTCACTATATACATATAAATAACACTTCAGATGACGGGTATTTAATAGCTGACAGCTTTGCCAGACCGGCGGTTTTGAAATCACTAAAATGTAGGGTTATTTTCAATAACCATTCCCACAAATATAGAGGCGATATAAAACGTATGAATTTGGATGATTTTGCTTCTGTAACTTTCAATTTCATCATTTAACGTCTCTAAAGAATAATTTTAAAAAATTGTGGGAAATATCAGGTGAGAAATTAAATAATGTTTTTCATTTCATGCAAAGTATGCTATGATTAACGCAATCAAATGTTTTAGAATGATCATCCCTACGCTTAAATTCGTCCTATTTAATCGATCGTTGCCAGTCTGTTATAAAAACAGCAGTTACCAACATTAAAGGGGATCAATATTTGGTTCACTATTATTCATAATTATACGGGTATATACACTGATGATATAAAAATGTAAGAATGTATATGATATTGCAAATGTAAATACTTAGTAATGAGACCCAAACAAATGAACCAAATATTTGATTCTGAAATTGTTATTAATAACTAAAGACTAGAAATAGTTTTAGTATCGAAAAATCCGGGAATCATTTTCAATAAAACATTCACGTGGTGCGACCACATAATCTAAGCAGCTGGAAAAACGTATGCTTTGTTACAAACTCCTTGGAATATTCGTTATTTTTTGCCTGCAAATTTTATGTTTCCACCTGGCTAAAACTTATATTATGCCCACTTTACTATATGGGTGTGAAATATTTGCTAGTAGTGACTCTATAAGCCTCAGAAATTTAAATTTAGCATACAATGCTGTGAAAAGATTTGTATAAAAAAATGATCACATGTCGTTTTACGCAAAAAAATTATATGGAGTTACTTTTCAAAATGTATTTGGCGATACGTGTTCTAATTTTTCTTCACTATGGTAGGGGTTTCAATAGCATTTGATTCCAGTAAGATGGAGCAACTGCACACATTGCCAGACCGGTTATGGCGGAGCTCCAAGAAAAATTTCCAAACAAAGTAATATCTAGAAACTCCCCTTTCCGCTGACCCCTAAGGTCACCAGGCCTGACTGCACCATGACTTTTTTTAAGAGGTATGTCAAGCATGAGATGTACAAAATAAAACCAAGGAATTTGACTGAATTGAATTGAAGCAGTCCATTAAAACAATAATTGAGGCGATCCAGCAATGCATAATTTTTTGATCAGGTGACGCATATGCGTGAATGAGCATGGAGGTCATTTACAATCGGTCTATCATTTTCAAAACCAATTAATTAATAAAATCAAAAATTAATAAAAAAAAAAAATAAATGAAGTCGTTGAATAAAAAAAGTTATTTGAATTTCTTATTGTAGTGCAATTGGTGCGTCACCCTCTAGTATACATGTTTGGAATTCACTGCCTTCACGCATACAGTTCAATGCACGGCAAAAAAGCAATTTTTGTTCATATCAATTAGTTAAATATATAGAATAATTTGTTTTGTTTATATAAAAAAAAAACATTAGATAAAAATATCGTTGCACTGAATCATACACCAAATGTTAACTCTGTACTATAATTAAACAATATTAAGTTTTGCTGAACAAGTAATGCCACATAAATAAACAAATAAATAAATGAACATAAAAAAAGTACTGTGTTTCCAGAGATAGATTTGGTCCGTATATGAGTAGGTTTTATCCACAATTGAACCAATTTTAAAATTTTCAAACACTTGGAAGACATAATGAAACGTAAATTTGGACATTTTTTTCGAAGTTATTACAAGGTAGAGCGAGAATTTTCCAAGTATTTTATGAGAATTTCAAAGTTATTTTCACTAATAAGCAATAATTTTAAATTTGAATAAGTTTAGATTTTAAATAAACAAATCGTTTTCTAATTGAACTTCTACCGAAACGAGAGCTGCGGTTCAAGATGCCTTAAAAACATTTTTATTAACAAAATCACTAAACCGTCTGTAGCCCAGACGCTTTAAATTGAAATTTAATCCTATTGGGAAATTTTTTTTTATTATAATTTTCTATCATTTATCACTTCCTGAACTAAAATTATTTAAAATCAGGTGAAATTGAATATTTTGGCATCGTTTGATTACCATTTTTTTATTTTTTTTATTTTTTTTTTTTATTTTTTTTTTTT
>JAHXMU010000210.1:16002-45154 GCA_019455685.1 Philornis downsi
TTTATTTATTTTTTTTTTCTTTTTTTTTTTTTTTTTGAAGAAATGCATGTAAACTTGTGCGTGCTAAACGATCGGTTGTTTTGTGGCTATTTAAAAAAAATTGGCAGTAGTATCAATCACAAGTCAACGTCGTTTTGACTACTACAACGCCGACATTTGTTAGCCAATGTTCTCAATAACCGAAATTAACATGAGGTGAGGAATGCATTTCATTTATTATTACACGGTTTGGGGCGTAAGAAAATCGCACCCAGAACTATAAAAGCATCTTTAGACAAGGAACAACATGTATAAATCAATTGATGGTAGATGTATAGGTAGAAATATGTATTAGCTATTAATAGTGTAAATTGAGGTGAACATTATGTGCATTGGGGTTTCTAAAAATCTTCCATTTAATTTCGACAATCAACTTTCTTAGACTTAGACTTTAGACGTAGACTTTTCATAGAAATTAGCGATCTGCTGTTAAACCACTTGTTAATATTGATTTGAAACAACATTTTTCTCCCAATTTTTAGGCCACCAATATGAGTTTTATATGTTTATAGATCAAATGAATCCATCTACTTATCAACTTTCACACAAATTCCGAAAAGAGTAGGCTCCTTATTTGTATTATTAGTCCTCGAAACCGATATTATTAATTTTTTATTGTTTACATCCAGACCCTTCTTAATACTGGAGAATGCTGCAGTAACATTTCGCAGTCATCAGCGTATACAAGTAACATAGGGCTTTAATTAAAAATAGAACCAGTTGTTTATTACGGCATCTTACATAATGCTTTACAAAATTACATTGAAGAGGTCTCACGGAAGAATGTTGCTATATTTAAATATTGGATTAAAAAAAACAGCTTGAAAGCTGTTTTTTTTAATGTTTTTTTTTTTTTTTTTGAAAATTCGATTCTAGCGTACTCGATCAACAAAAAAACCACATTATACGGGATTGCTCTATTGAGCAAAGGGCGTGGTGAGTTTACTTTTCATGCCAAAAATGTGAACTACCATTACGAAAAACAAGTAAACATCATTCTGAATTTTAGAACAGAAATTCAGCTACGAGCAGTGTGATTCATACACTTGGAGCTAATTATGGTCCGGATAATTGGCCTAGCGAGCGCACAGCGCTATAAAAAATTCCTTGAATCCCATGAATGGGATATGGAACAGCTTCTCACATTCAATGAATTCGCAGATGTTGCATTTTTAAGCTCGCAGAACCAAACCTATAGTTTAACGAAGAATCCGAAAGTCAGATTGAGCAACTTTTATTAGACTTGCCGATTTTTCGACTACTTGGAAGTGTCTAGCAATACATTGACGGCGGCCTCGTCAAAAGAAATTGTCAATAACGTGCCTCGAAGTATACGAACTACCATTATACGAACAGTAATAGCAATTCCATCGAAAATTTTGAAATTAAATTTTCAGAATTCAGCAATACGCCACCAAATATTTTATACTCGCATGCATCACTTAATGAAGACAATCTAGTGGCGGTGGCTGAGAATTTGGGCAATTACCCTTGTGGACCGATGGGGCACCATTCCCAACATCGTACTCGTATGTAACAAATTGGCCTATTTTAGGAATCGCCACCATTTCAAACGTTGGATCCTTGCAACAAAGCCGTTGTTTGCAAACTAAATTATATTCGGTGATGAACATCATTTCCGGCTTAACTAACGTCTACGTCAATAAGCAAAACTGGCGTGTCTGGTCTGAAGGACAACCCGAAGAGCTGCCATTGCATCTGAATAAAACAGCGGCTTGTTATGCTTTATGGTTTGACCAGATTACCGCTTCACACTTCTTAAAAAATTAGGCCGGCCAGAATGTAATTGTGAATGGCGGCAGCTGTCTCGCCAGGATAATGGATTATTTGTTGTCTGAAATTGAAGTCGCAGATCTTCAACAAGATGGTGTCACTTGCCACACAGTACTCGAAACTATGACATTATTGCGAGAACAATTTAATAATAATAAGATAACTTCGCGCTTCGGATCTGGACCAGGTAAAATCACACCTTTAGCTCATTTATTTTGGGGCTACGTAAAATCCAAAGGCAACATGAATAAGACAGCTTTTTTTTATATAACAATAACAAATTTTTATTATTAAACTATACAATACTGTAGAATAATAATATATATATTAATATAAGTTTTAACAAGTTACGCCCCAGCGTCTAAAATAGAAGCAAGTTGGCAGTAAAATTCAATTCAACAATTATGTTACAGAAAAATTATTAAAAATTTCTAAAATTATTTCAAATTTAGTATACAAACAAGAATTTTAAATAAGAATTTCTTCAACATTCTGCAGTAAGTGATTTTCCAAAAAAATTTTGAATGTTGAAATATTATTTCCGATTTTTAAACTTTGAGGTTAATTATTATACGCATGGCTACCCGAATACTCAATTCTCTGCTTTGGTTGAGAAATTGGAAGCCAATCGTTATAATACTTTCGTCATTCGCCAAATACTCCACGGAATATTCGAGCGTGCCATCGAAATTTGGAGCCTTAAGATATGAAGACTATTTCTGTTGTGTGATAATAAAATTTAGAAAGTTTAAACTTTTTAAATGAATCTCCCGAATAGGAAAATAGAATAGTTTTTGAGTCCGCTATAGTTTTCCAAGTAATGAACATACTCTGTGTCCAAAAGCTAATACCGAGAAATTATAATTAAAAATTAATTTTAATTTTTTGCAATCAAAACTGCATAAGTTATTTCAGATTTTATAAAAATTGCGTCAAAAAAAAAAAAAACGAAAGAAATAAAAACCCAAGAAGAATAAAAACAGTGCGTTTATACTGGTTTATGTTATTATTTCTTGCCACAATCTTTAGGCTCTACCTGTTTTGACACAAAAGCTCCACTTCGAAATAGTATTATTGGGGAAGCGTCCAGGTTAGTTTAAGAAACCCGAAATATTTTGTAAGTATTCGTAAAGAGAATAATCTTTGTCTTTAATTGAGGACATCGGTTTTTTTTCTTGCATTCCATACCGTTTTTCTTTTACGGCCGAATAGTTTTACACAGAAATGTTCCACTTAAATGCTAGCAACAAATTAGTCGCCATCACAGCCATCCCTTGCCGTTCTTGCGACAGCCACTGTGCATATTTGTGAGATTATCTAATTAACTGCCGGTCAGTAGGATCGAAATTTACGTGTGTTTATATACGTATAAATATTCACGCTTATTGTGTACATAAACAAAGAATTTTTTCAAACACAAAAGAAGAAAAAAAAAAAACATTGCAGGCATGTGCATTTGTGGAAAAGTTTTCTTTAAACACCTTAAGAATCTTAGGAATTTGCCTATTAATTTCAATTAAAATTATCTTTGGCGTCGAGCCAAGTTATCGAAATTCCAATAATCTTTGCAATTGCAAAAGAGCGGGCGGGAGGATAGCAGGGAGAAAGCGTGACAGCAATAGTACGACACAGAAGAAGAAGAGAACATTGCTTTTACTTTCTCGAAGGAATGTGGTGGCCATTTGTCAAATGTGTTAAAAAGGGGCGACAGGGTGATTGTAAATGCCACTGACGGAATAGTCGCCGTCAGTTGTACTAGGCCGAGTAATTATTCGTTTATGTCACGATTTGATTATTTACGCTGGTCGGCAAGGGCGGGAAAAGAAAAAAAATGTATACTAAGTGGTCTTTTAAATAATTTGTGCGTTTTGTTAGTCTTTAGGATGGATTGTAAAAAACAGATTACAGTTTGTTTTTAATACTTTATTTAATATACAAACGTGACATTACTTTTTTACATTTACAACATTATTTCTTTACTTTTACAATAAATAATAATCACAATCAGTACATGTTATTAACTAATTATGTGTACCGTCCTCTACGTCATAAATTTGCAATATGAGCGTCTATATTTGTTAATTGTATGTCGATATATATAAGCAAAATTCCCAGAGTTTTAACGATAATTTGGTCTCATATAAGTAGGTAGGAACCGGGTTATCCATTTTTTGGTTCCAAAAGTAAAGTTTAATAAAATACACATAAAGCCACGATTCCGATGAAACTTTTATTTCATTATAATGCTTGGATCTTGCCATTATGTAAGAAATGTCATTTAATTTGTTGTAGCAGTGGATTCTTTTGAGGCAGTTTTCGACCACTTTTCGTGCACTTCAATCGGTATCTCGGCGATAACTTGGCGAATGTTGGTTTTCAAATGCTCCAACATTTGGAGAGTATCCGCATAAACACGGTCTTTGACGTAACCCCACAAAAAAGTCTAACGACGTCAAATCGCACGACCTCGGTGGCCAATTGACGTTGCCAAAATGTGAAATTACGCTTTCTGGAAACTTCATGTGCAATAAAGTCAAAATCGGTCATGTTGTGTGGCCCTTGACACTTTCAATGTCAGGCCAAAAACAGTTAGTTATCATACCGCCATATCGCCCTGAATTGGAATTGGGTTATCCGCTACACTTTCACCAACAAAAGTGATATTTTTGGCAGTGCATACATTGCGATGATAGGCCTGACCATATTTGTAATGCTTCCAGTCTCTTCAAGCTTCTTTGTAACCGTGCCAATTCCTCGCACAGTAGGTTGATTATGATGAGCATATTCACTCCATAATGCGCGAAAAGTGCCCACGTTTGAGTCACCACTTTTGTAGTAAGTTTTAACTATTTTTACGCTTTCTTCGATTGTTAAACGAATCATATTCATAAGCGGCAAACCCTTCGCTAAATAAATAACACTTCAGATGACAGGTATTTAACAGCTCACAGCCTTGCCAGACCGACGGTTTTGAAACCACTAAATGGGTAACGTTGTATACTAATAATGTGGAACATTTCATGTATGTATTTTCGATTCTATTCTCTCTCTTCGTCCAAAATCAAGAATATCACAGTTATGCCCATGACGAGACAAAGCGCAGTGGTGGCCTGCAGATGCCGTTTAGTATAGTAGCATTTGAAATGTCAGATTTTTATTTGACCTATGTGATGCGAATCTTGTATTTAAAATACATTGCATTTTGAAGTTTGAAATACTTGAGATAAAACTGTTATATAATAATGCTCCTAGGGTCGTGATTTTTGGTACATTAGAATCGGAAAAATTAAAAAAAAAAAAAACAATTAATGTCACAAATACTCGTATTATTCAAAATGAAAAACTCGACAACACAAAAAGTCTTAATTTTTAATATATATAACTTGTTTTCCAAATGGGCACACGAAGAATCACAAAAAAAACCAACATATTGTTTAAATTATGTCATTATGGGGCACTTTTCTTCGAGGTCTGAGGTATTTTTTAAAATTAAAAATTGCAAAAAAAAAAAAAAAATACAGTGTGAAAAATAGTACTATTAAAGATCCAATCACTTGCATTAGGGCACTGCTACACGTTCAATATATATTGAACGCGATCCAATATCGCGATATTTATTGAACGTGTAGCATGCGGTATTGATGGATCGCGATTCATATCGCAGAATGGCCTAAATTATGGAATCCAGATCGCGGATCGCGGATCGCGTGATAAATATTGAAAATGCATTTTCATGATATTAGATCGCGATACGTTAATAAGAAGCGAAATAAAGCATAAAATAAAAGACGCAGTGCAAAAAAATTAACAAATAAAAAGTAATAAAATGTATTATTATTAAGCAAGCAAAATAGTTAAACAGGATTTTTTGGTTTTCTCGCGACATTTTTTTAATAACCGATCTGCACTGCATAAAAAAAAACGTAAATACTGACGCGATAAATATTGAACATGTAGCATACGCTCGTGATCCATCAATCCATTAAAATGGATCGCGATCCAAATATCACAATATATATTGAACGTGTAGCAGTGCCCTTAGACTTTTATATAAACTTGTAATCGCAAGATACGATTTTTTTTGTTAAATAATATTTGCTTTTGTGCACAACATTTAGACATTAAAATATCAACTTATTTAAGAATAAAATATTTAAAAGTAAGAACACTAATTAAAAAATTTTTTTTTTTGTATTTTTTGTAAACAACGGCAGATCTGAAATAATTTCGAATAAAAATCGCGCGATGTTTCTTGAAAACTGTTTTGCGTACAGCGCTTACTTCAGAGCTGCTCATCTAGCCAGTTTTGCGAGGAGAAGCATTTCATCACAATTGAAAATAAAAAAAGATTAAATAATTAAGTAATAATTATTAATAACTAAATAAATAATAAAATAGATAAGAAAAAAACTTAAAAAGAGAAAGCCGGGCGATTTTTATTTGGATTTTTATTTTGTCTGCCGATTTTGCATTTCTAGCCAGTTTTGATAGATGAAAAATTCAATAAAGTAGAGACTTAATTCCACTGATTGATTGAATTTGCTGCGCAAAAAAAAAAACAAAAAGGAAATCTAGACAGAGACAAATAAATAAAATTATAGAGGCTAGAAATTTGGTGAAAAAGAATACCACCAATCATATTCCTTATTTAAATGGATTTTCCAAAAAATGCATTTGTATTGAATTGCATCTGTTCGAAGATAATTTCGGAAAGGGTGTAAAACAAAGAAACTGACAAACAAATTGATGAGAAGGTTGATACATTGAAAGAAGCACAAAATATAATCCGTTTTTAAGTAAACATTTCTATCCAGATGTTGGTTTTAGTGATTTTCCATTTTTAATTTGGGCAATATTTCATTCATTTCTGCGCCAAATCTCATGTTATTTTTTGGGCTGTTTTTTTTTAGGGATTTTTCGGAATATTTTTTTTATTTTTCCTAATATTTTTTATTTCGCTTTTCCCAATATGTCAAGTCGTTATTGACAACCTGCGGCGGCTATGTAGTTTGTTGCGGCGTCTGTCAAATCTGTTGTATATTATTCAGTCACTAACATTTTATTATCATGTCAATTTAAACAATTGACCAGCACGTGCAAATGATAAAATTTGATGGACAAAAAATGTAGGATATTGCAGACTGTGAGTTAGGAGTTACCGGAGAAAAATTGAATGTCGGAAAATCTGTCAATTTGTATTGAGTGCTTTAAAGTCCTCCTTCCAGGTGCAAATGATAAAATTTGATTATTAAAATGAGCTTTCCTTAATACAGATGTTGCGCGCGTTGCCTTCATATCACGTCCGAAGCGGAGACCCTTTAAAGTCGTCAAAGGAACGCCAGACCGCCCGAGAATATTGCCGCTGTCCGAGAAAGGAGAGACGGAGGCAGTCGATTCCTCGCTTTGTCCAAGAACTCGGGCATTCTTAGATTTAAACTTGGCGAATTTTGTGTCGGCATTTGGTACTGCAAACGTATAATATCCAACTGACCAGGAGCCTAATAACCATTGATAACGCCGTTTGTTAGCTAAATGGGGTTCAAAGCATTTGGAAAAACACTCAGTTTTGTGTTAAAAATCGTCATTAGCGGCGAGACGTACATTTGGCTATATTGACGGATCAATTTGCCTAACATGAGATACATCATGCGAAGTCGTGACCGACATTTGAACGATATTAAATTCCGTACACAATAGTATAGACGGCTCTTTTAAATGAAAAAAACAAAAAATTCGTTAATACTTCACACACATATTGTTTTATTTCATTTGAACGCTGCGCCGGCCTGTTTGCAAAACCCTTTATGTTTTTTAAAAATGCCAGTAAGATATCTGCATAGTCCATATGATGGTGATTTTATAGATAAATATATTGCTTCTTGTGGAGATTCGACAATCCATATATCATTGCAGTTGTGGGTCTCGTCGTTGCCAATTTATTTTTCTCCATTTGTGCAATAATTTTCTTTTTGTTTTTCACTGCATCACTTGCTTTTATTTTGTAATATTGAAGTCAGACCCTACTTGATTTTCATCAATTTTCGCCGCAAAGTGAAATTTACGCGTAGATACAATCCTTTCCCCTTTCCTGTGCATGGAATAAGTATATCATTGTTTTGTTTCTTAAATATTTTCGCAATTGTTCTACTGTGTCCAATATAATTTTATCACATTTCTTAATTTACTATCATATGAAAATATAATAATAGGTATATGATTGTACGCTGTTCATATTGTAGTTAAGGGAAAGCAGCCAATTGTTGTTCATAAATAACTAATAAGAAAAAAAACAAATATTTATCATAAATATGCATTTTTCTTTTTGTTATTATAAAATTTAACCACTCTGAAAATCATTTTACCGATGACTGCCATTACATTTTGATCCAATGACCGAAAATTTACCGCCGTCTACGATGCTTTTGGCTAAATAGTTGTTTTTTTTAGAGAATGAACAATTAAAACGTGGCTTTTCCATCACAGTAAGAATTTGTTTGTCAAATCCGAGTTATCGTACATTTAAGACTTATTGTTAGCCACCCTAATTCGGCCCAAAATAGGAGTAAGGCAGGGAAAATTCAAAAGAGATTTTATATTAAGGGCGTGGATATTCACTAAATTATAATCAATGATTAATCCGATTTTAATCAATCTATTTGATCGAACCAAAAAAAGTAATGATGGAAGATACAATTCTCAAAATTGACTAAAAATAGAGTTTTACAACCTGAAAAGTAAAACCATTTTGGAAAAAACTTTTTTTCAGTTTTACCCAGGGACCTTTACCTAAGTTTAGTTTAATTTTGGTTTTTATTGTAAACTCATTTGAAACTTATTTATTTGAATTCTAGTTTGAAACTTATTTGAAACTAGAATTTTATTTCTGATTCATATTCGAAACAACAACTCACTTCATACATGCACTCAGTTTTTACTTTACCTTCATTGATTCACTTTCTCTAACGAAACATAATGAAACAGATAGCGTATGTTGATTGCAGTACTTAAAACGAAAATATATTTTTTATGCAGTTTCGGTTTCTATTTTGAATCAGAACTGAAACCATATGTAGTTTTGTCTGTGAGCAGTAGAAAAAACCTGGCGTCAAAAATCATTATTTTCTGAATTTTCTATACCAGACTCTCTGAAATTTTCACAGCTACTCAACAATTGTATTTGTTTTTATTAAATTTCAAATGAAATATAGAACAAAACATTTCATAAACTGAATTAGAATCAAAATTGTTTCAAATTTCGTTTCGAGGGGAAGAATCAAAATCAATATTGTTTGTAATTTCGTTTTAGATGTATAAAACAGAAACAAAATATTCGCTTGCCGGAATCAAAACAAAAACTTTGCATATTTTTGACTTCGATTCCAACAACTAAAACAAACCAAAACCATATTCAAATTTAATTTCGTTTTGTTTCGCCGCTATATGATCATTTCAACTCCGATCTCAAACCCCTGGTAAATAAATAATACCAAGCAATATTATTTTATGGTGATTTTTTAAGAAAAAAAGTGTTGCGTTGTCAGGGAAAAAAACTTTGGAATAGAAGGGATTGAGTTTGCAAAATTCGATCAATTTATTGTATGGGAAGTACCATAAGTGGTGTGGCAATACGCTCCATTTTTATTCTTTGACAAGCTCTCAACATATGCCAAATTTGACCATATTAAGCGTAACCATATAAGTAATTAGCAGGTAAGCAGTAAAGTAAGCAGTAAAGAAAAAGTAAGCAGTTAGGAAGCAGTAAGTAAGCAGTAGGTAAGCAGTAAAGTAAGCAGTAAGGAAGCAGCAAAATAAGCAGTAGGTAAGCAGTAAGGAAGCAGTAAGTAAGCAGTAGGTAGGCAGTAAGTAAGCAGCAAGGAAGCAGAAAAGTAAGCAGTAAGTAAGCGGTAAGGAAGCAGTAAGTAAGCAGTAGGTAAGCAGTAAATTAAGCAATAGGTAAGCAGCAAAGTAAGCAGTATCTAAGTACCCCTATCCCCCTATCTGTATATATATAGATATATATAGGAAAATTAAACTTTCATTATCTAGTTTTATTATATGTTATTTGAAGAACCGCTCAAGGAAATCTATTTGGAGAAAGTTTCTATTCTTTAAGTTTCCTTATAAAAAAAGCAATTTCGCTTAAACAAAATAATTATTAAAATATTCTGATTTTGAAGAAATCCCCTTTCAGTTAGTAAACAACTACATTAGTTAAATTTTTCCGTAAGAAAGCTTCTTCTTGTAATATCCGTAGTTTTTTTTAACAGAAAAAACGACTTGACTCCGAATTTGAGATATTAAGTTTGTTTTTTAAAGAAATCGCCGTTAGGATAATTTGTTATAACTTTCCAATTTATTTATTTATATTATTTTTAAATTGCGCTTAAACGGATGTGAATGACGTAAACAACAATGGCAGCAACTCTACTTGATTTTATCAATATTTAGAAATATTACGTAATCGTTTGAAAATTGATGTTTTGAAAAGTTATTGCAATTTGCAAACAACAAGGAATTTGGAGATCGAGAACAATAATCAAAGAAAAGTTTTTTTCATCAAAACAGTTTCTTCAAAGAAATTAAGCTTAATTCGAAGGTGATTTTAAATCAACTTCTTTTTAAAAGAAACTTCTGCTGTTCAGTGGAAATACTTTCATATCAATAATCAAAATTTCTTAATTGGTTTGCCAAATTATAGATCAAAGCGTACGATGATGTTCGAGAAAAACCAAACAAATTCACATTTTTTTGAATAAATATTCTATTACCGGTAGTAAATTATTTCTAACGGATAAATTACATTGAAATCGAAGAATAAATTAAAATCATAAAATCGACAATGATATCTGAAAGGAATTTAAAAAGACACATCTTCATAGACGTCACCTTTTTTCAAGAAATATTCACTTTGTTGAGGAAATGTTGATTTATTGGAGAAAGTGTCATTTACTGCAAAAAATAGTAAAAAAATATTATTTTAGCTTGCTAAATTAATGGTTCTATAAAATAATAATATTCTATAAAAAATTGTTCAAGAAAAGTACCTTCAATAAAATTCGATCAAATCAAAAAACATATAAAAATAAATCGATTTAATATACATACTTTTAAGATAAAATCTTTCTGAGTACTTCCGAACCCACAACATCGAAATATTAATATACATATGTACATATATAATGTTTAGTGCTCTGAAATACCAACAGTATGCGTTATTTATATTAAACATCAAATACAAATTAATGTTTAATTATCCAAAGCAAACCTTCTACCATTTAATGTGTGAGTATTAATTTTTTCGAAATGTTTTCATGTTCATACTTTTTTCTTCAGCAATATTGAACTAATTTTTGCAACTAATTTTACTTTATTACGTCGATTGTGAATCTTCCAATTTATCCAGTACCGTTTGTAACCCTCACCAACAACAACAACAAAATTCTTTAACTTTTCCACTAAATTTCGCAAATAGTTTTACAATCCCTTCAAAGCATCTGTCAAAGTAGTTAACTGGCAACTCTAGATTTTCTCCCACAACAAACTTTAGTTCGTCTATTCATTTCATTCAATGCGCTCGTAAAAAACGTGATGTGAATTTATTCGAAAACAAATGTGTTAAATTGTAATGAGACTGTGATAAAACTTGCATTAAATTGAAGTTTATTAATTTTTCTGTTGAACTGTTATAAAGTCTTACTGATTTCCTGCGTAATTTTGCTAAATAAGTTTGGTAAAATTTCTTCGAATTTGATTGTCGTCGCCTCTTGGATAATTAATGCAGATTTTGCATTGGATTAACTCATAATGTAAACAAACAGAGAAAGCAAAGAGGCTGATAGAAATACCAAACAAATGTGTGCCCGTGTTTGTTAGTGTTTTAGTTTCGAGAGAGAGAGAGAGAACACAAAAAGAGAACATTGTACAGTGGTGTCAATGCTGTTAGTAATTACGGCGCCAATTATGATAGAAAGATGTTGTTGTTAATTTTTGCAAAACGGTTAATTGTTGTAAACTACGTTCGTCGAATCCATGAATATATCAAATGTTGCTGAATTCAATGCAACTATTTGGATGATATGATATGAAGTGAATCATTTTTTTTTTTGGTAAATGTGTGATTTTTACGTGAGGTAGATGCGTGGTTATTATGACGTTCAAATACCTGACTTTCAGAAAACCGGTTTTCGAGTTATGTGAAATTGAAAATTAAAATTTTCAAAAATTGTTCGACTAATAAAAAAACCAATTTTTCTGTATTGATCAAATTTAATATGAAATAATATGATTTGTTTTGGAAATAAATCCACGTTATTATTATAAAAAAAGATAAAAAGTACAATGTTTTAAACCTATTGGCTCTGTTTTATTGGTATACAAAAGTCACAATTGTTGAAATACCTATTCATCCTGCGAACAGCAGCCAAACCTGGCGGATAAGTGATAACCTACCAAGGTCTCATTAAGCCGTCCTATACGTAACATGCACACATTAATAAGCAGGAAAATGGATGAGCCAGAATTTATTAGTTTCATATAGAATGTCCAAAAAAATATTGCAGAAAATTTTATAAAATCAAAACTGACAACGATAAAGAGAAAAAGTGGCATAGAAACAAAATTAATTAATATTTCTCGAAGGACATAAGATCATACTTAGAATAACAATATCTCTCTAGCGTAATTTATAACGATATTAATTAGATGCGCCAAGTTCAGACAAGAGTAAAACGAATGCAGAACTTTGAGAAAGGCATTTCTCTGTAAATTAAGCAGCCATTTCAACTGCATATACTTAATTCATAATACATAATTAATGACAGTCAAATGTTATAAATTTGGATTTATTCCACAGTATTCATTATTTCCTTCAGAGAACTAGTTTTTGAAATATGTTTTCCAGAAATTCAAAATAATCAAATATTTTGAGCTATTATAAAAGTATATTTTTTGTTAGCGTTTATACTGCTTGCAAAGATTGTTCCAACAAGAACGCAAGATTTAAATTGTATTGAATTGTTTCTCTGGCTGTGTGACATGTGGCGCCGTCTTGTTAAAACCACATGCCCTCCACATTCATTTCTTCAATTCTAGGCACGAAAAAACTGGTTATCATTCCACGATACCGAACACCATTGACTGTTTGCGCTTGACATGCCTCATTGTCATAAAAAAAGGCCCAATGATTCCTCCAGCCCAAAATCCACACCACACAGTGACACGTTAAGGATGCATTTGCTTCTCGTGAATCACTCGAGGATTTTCCTCAAATGGGCCTCGTCACTGAAGATGATTTTATCGGCAAAATCAGCATTTTCATGTTGTCTCTCCAATACCCAATTAACGAACTCCCTTCGCTGTCCATGGTCAGCTGACTTCAGTTCCTGAGTCAATTGAACTTTGTATGCATGAAGATGCAAATCTTTCGTCAAAATTCGCTGCATAGTGGATTTGGAGACACCAATTTGCTGAGCTCGGTGTCGAATTGAGGTGGATGGAGTTTGGGCGACATCATCACGTACAGCCTCGACATTTTCGGTCGATCGACCTGGTCGAAAAATTTTGGCAATTTTTTTCCATTAATCTCTTTACAGTTGACTCTTTTGGAGCATTATTGTGACCCCAAATTGATCGCAATTTGCGAACTGTAGCCGCAAAACTTTCACCATTTTGCTAAAACAATTTCTCAATGAGAATGCGTTGTTCATTCGTGTAGCGCTCCATTTTTACTAACCTCATACCTTCTACTAGAAAACAATAACAATTGTGCAAATGTCAAACAATGACACTTCGAATGGTGCCAAATTTAAATCTTGCGTTCTTGTTGCGACACCCTTTATATGATCACCACGTGTGAGCATTTTCGATACGAAAATAATTTTTCAACGGTTATATTTTTCGAGAAAACGCTGAAATAAACGCCCATGTCGCTCATTCATGCTCTATCAAATAAAAATGATGTTAAAAAGCAATGTAAATCCAACAACAATCTTTCTTTAACACTAATATCTATGCGTACAAAACATTTATTTAAATGTTGACATCATCAACTTATGAAATCTCGGCTTTATCATTAAATTACGTCAACGTCAGCATCTTTAGTAATGGTAATTTGTCTAAAGTCATCAAATTTATTTTACTGATCGGGTTATAATTAAAGTCCGATAATTTTCATGATTTTTAAACTTTATTTTGTTCAATAAAAAATCGTTTTAATGTGTTCTACTAAACCGATTATTCGAAAATGGTGATTTTCAAAAAACGGGCATACGGTTTTCAAGAAAAATAATCGATTAGACGCTTTTTGGTTTAGATTTTGAACACCCTAGTGGTTGCTTGGTCGGTTTTTCTTAGGCTTCTCCAAGTATTGCATCGTGTTTACTGCAACCTTACAATTAAAGAATGAATATTGAAAATTTGCCTTGTCTGTGGGGTACCTGAAAGGACATGACAATGCGGTCGATTTTCATTTTTGTATCTAAGTTTACCAGAAGCTATTCGTGAACCAAATTTGGTTAAAATGAGTGAATATACGAATATTTGGATTAAAATGTTCATTTGAATCGGGTTGTTCAGAAAGTTCGGGTTTTAAAAGAATTTTATTTACAAATGTATATACTAGAAAACAATTATTTTAATCTTTCATGTAAGTTCCTCTTTTTTTGAATAGCTTCTTTCCATCTCTGTGGAAGCTTTTTAAATCCTCTTTCATAAAATTCGGGTAGTTTTCCTGAAAAAAAGCGTTCAATTCGATTTTTCACTTCCTCGTCGTTATGGAAATTCAAATCCTTCCTTGCTCAGACTGCGAAACAGATTATAGTCGGATGGGGCGAGGTTATGGAGTGCGGTGTGTGAGGTAAAACTTCCCACTCAATCTCTGACAGTTTCTGACGGGTCCGCAAGGCAGGGTCGATGTTGCTCACAAATCCGAGCTCTTTTATGACCCCGTGAACGGTTGAGACTGATTTTTCGAATATGTCAGCTACTTTGCTAACTGTTGCACGGGGATTAACAATAATTACGTTTCTCATCTCCTCGAAAACGATTTCTTTTGGTCGTCCTAAGCTGGGAGCGTCCGTTACGGAGAAGTCGTCCTTTTTTTAAACCATTTCCAGCAAGTTCTTTCATTTGGTCCGTTTTCTTCATTAACAGTCTTATTTTTCGGCTGGCTTCAGCAGCCGTATTTCCTTTTCGGAAATAATACAGCATAATATACCTAAAATGCTCGTTTTCGCTCATTTTTTCCACTTTTTAAAAGAAGAGAAGAGGAAGAAGTTATGATAGTGTTTGAAGGAACACTACGTCATGAGAAGTGACGTACCGTGAACTAATGAATTAACCGAACGAACGTTCTGAACAACCCAATAAAATTGGACATGGTTAATTGATTGGCTTTTATGTTTTGGCAACGAATTAGATGTTGCAGCAAAGGCTAGAATTTGGGAAAATTGTTAACTTGTATGTGCTGTACCAGAAGAGGCAGGTCGATGTACCTCACTTACAATCAGCGTGTACGATCTGGCAAAATATTAGGCTATAACAAGTTTTAAGAATTTTCATAAAGTTTTACGCCAATTATCGTGTCTATCATCCTGACTGTATGTATAACAGACTAACATCGCTTAATCGATTAAAAAAATATTTGCACAAAAATCTTTACACATAAAAAGCGTTACATTTTTTGCCGTATCAAATGATATTTATATATGAGTACCTTTATTCCTTCCGATGAAAATGTAAATATGCCCAAGGTATTTATAGAAGTGAGTCCAAAGTTATCATAAGGAAGTTTTTTTTTTCTCCTGATTCAATTTTGCCTGATTTCGAACTTTACGTGCCTGTAAATTTTATGTACAATTTAAGAGTTTAAGCCCTATTGCCCTTTCAAAAGGCACGCGGACGGTCGAACATGCTTAAATCTACATAAGTTTTTGCCTTGATTAAGATTATTGTCTAAACTTCAATATTTTAGCCATAATTTTAAGATTATATACATATTTGAATTTACCATTGAATTTATATTAAAATTAACCTTTTTTTTTGAACATTAAAATGTACTTGTGTGAGAATATTATTGTGAATTAACTCAAGTTTTTGCCCCTGAAGTAGTACATAATTCCATTGAGTGAAAATTTGTGTACTAAATGTAACTGAATTCTGAATTGTAGCATATGAAATTAACTGTTGACGAAAGTTTTGTAATAAGAAAAAATCACTTACAAATCAGATCTCAACTGGTAAGCACAACTCGTTGCCTGAATAAATCTCCTTTGAATTGGTACTAATTCTAATCCTCATCCTTCATTTATCGCCACTTGTAATTTCTGCACGATCAATTTGATTACATATAATTTTACATGACTGTGAAATTACATGACTGTGAAATTATATGATCCAAATTACAAGTTCCAATTTTCAGTTCCCTGGTAGAAACCAACTGTGAAATTGGTCCTCCTAAAGATCATTGCTATTGGATAATTCGCAATGCAGTCCAACATTTACATTCCACAACTACAACGAGAGAGGTATCAAATTGATTAGAGGATTCCCCGCTACTCCCCCTGCTATCATATCAATCATCTCTATTAATCTATCACCACCTCTGTACAATTATATAATACTCGAATGAGTATTTCTGATTGCAAACGGAAAAAATGGAATGACAACTTTTGCGTAAATCATATCTTATAGCGATACAAAAAAAAAGCGACTAAGCAATATAAATGTAGCCAACTTTTAAGCGTAAGAGGTGGCAAAATTTTCAAATTTCCGCACTCTATGTCTCAAAAATTAAAATTCCACAGGCAAACTAATAACATTTATTCCTAAGTAATTTACTTACGACAATGAATAATTCAATCAACCATCAAAAAGTGTTTTCCGGAAAAGGGCTTCAGTTCTCACCGCGAAAACTTTTTGAGTATTATTTGCGTTTTGAAAAGAGAACAAGTTAGTCGAAGCCGTTCAGGCAAATATGTCGGTTTTTCGATGACATTTGTTGCATTTTTGGTCAGTAATTTGTTCACAATGATGACCTTGTAAGATGATGCGCTTTTGTGGTTCAATGAGTGTTCTTTCCGCAAATCTGGTACTTTCCAACCAAATTGCTCTCTCAGAAGCAGCCCAGAAAATATTCTTTATTCTTCTGAGCTTATGCCAAGAATTCCTAGATAATCGTAGAATACAATTAACATTACTTTAACCGTTAATCGACGCTTTCGTGATTTTCTTCGGTTTCAACCTAGTTGAAATGCGTCATTGCGAAACTTATAAACCAATATACATGTCAAATTTGGAAATCCATGTCTCATCGTTGGTTATAATGGATTTTGTAAATGTGGGGTAGGGACTGGCTCGTTCTAGCATGCCTTCACCGACCTCTACGCGTCTCAGTTTTTGAGAAAAATTCAGGTCTTTTGGAATTAGTCGAGCCGCAACGAGTTTCACACCCGAGCAATAGTGGTAAAAGGCACGAATTGACTCGTGGAACACAAAAAGTTCAGCGGATATCTCTCTCGAAGTGACACTTTTCAGTCACCATTTCCTCCATTTTATCAATGTTAACTTTAGTTTAAGATGTTGCTGGTAGCCGATCAGAGCGGGACAAATCTTTTGCCACATCTCGATCATCTTTAAATGCCCTGTACCACTCACATGCCCGTGTTTTAAATGAAGTCGATTCTCCGTAAGCCTTCTGTAACATTTTCAGCGATTCGGCGCACAAAGTTCCATTTGGAATACAAATTTGAGACAAATTTTTTGTTTGACATTTTTATTTGTTGTAAAAATCGCAAAACACTCTTGAGATCAACTGACAAAATCAAGCACTGTAAACAAACTAAAGGACTGATTGCACTCAAACTCCGTATCAGTATAGACGGCAGTTGTGTCAACTTAGCGACTAAAAATGTAATGATGAATTCCCTTCACTTTTTTGACCGAATGCAAAAATATAGGTTTCTACAATAGAAAATGTTTAACTTGAAGTCTCGAAAATTGGAGCCAACATATAACAACTGTTCCCAGTTTAGAGATAACCATAAGTAAGTTATTAAAAGTCCAAAATATATTGGCTGATAGCAAAGTTTTGTCGAGCCATGTAGGGCTTAATTTTAAAATTATCGGTTGGTGGTCGAATGAAATGAACTTACGTAAATAACAAACGGACCTCTATTTGGGCCTTGCTACTTCTATAGTTTAATGCCATTAACGTAAATTTTTTAAATCAAAATGCAATTTATATTCAATGACTTTATGTTGCAATAATTATGACCATTCCCAATAATGCAGGTGCTTAACATAAAATAAACGATCTTCTTCTGTCCATACATAACCTTTAACTTGCTTAAAGAAAAATGCAACCAATTGAATTTTTGTCAATCAGTGCTGTCGTCACTTGTTTAACTGGCACTCTGGGTGCCACAACTTTTCTAGTATATTGACCTATTTGACAGCGCACATTGTGCGCTTTTTAGTATAACAATGGAGTCTAAACATACATTTTCGACTTGAATAAATATAAAAAGAAACAATTTTCGATTAAATAAATATTTATAAGATAACTGAAACTGGAATGATCTGAGGCAGATTTCATTTCTATCCAATTTATTTCTCTTCGTCTTTGAGAACCATGGCTTGGTTGTCATAAGCATTTGCTGTTGCATTTGTGTTGGTTGGCTGCTTCATTTCCATAGCCTTCTGTTCGGGGGTCTTGGCCCATTCCTGCAATTCGCCTGAAGCCCATATCCAGTAGATGACACAACCGACCAGATAAATGCCAGCTGAGATAAAGAATACTGCTTTCCATTCTTGACTTGTTTGTTCGACGACTAAGTAACCGGTCAGCATGGGGCTAACAATGCCAGGAATGGTGGCAAAAGTGTTGCCAATACCCATCAAAACACTGGCATGTTGGGGAGCTATATCCAAGTGGTTGACACTGAATAGCGAAAAAAAAGATTAACATTTATATATTTAGAAACATATGAAGGAAAGTGTTCTAAATACTTACGCAAATCCAGACCAGGCAAATGCTCCCAAACCTACAGCTATGGTGATACAAACTACTGACCATGTAGGATCCAACAAGTAGGCGGTAAGAATCATAAAAACCGTTTGGGATAGGAAAGCGCCGCAGTTGAAATAGCGCCTCACCTGCGTGGTAGTCAAAATGCCCTTCACTTGAAACATATCGGCCAGATAGCCTGACACAGCCAATAAAATACCCATGACCAAATAGGGAACAGCGGACAGGAAACCAGTTTTGTCCAAATTGAAGTTTAAGGTGTCTGCAATAGCAGTGAAATATTTAATATTTGCTTAATATAATGGAAACATTACAAAATACCCACCTTTAAGGAACGAAGGCAATTGCGTTAGCAAAGTGTAGAAACCCCAATTTTCGGAAAAATGTGAAACTACAATGGCAAAAAATGGCAAAGAGGTGAAAATGGCTTTCCAGGGATGTTTTATTTGTTTTCGATCCATCACACCAATCTTCTTTAGTATATATTCGCGTTCATTTTCCGAGCAATAAGGATCCTTGTCGGGTCCAGAGCGTACAATGAGCAACCAAAGCACGAGCCACAAACAGCCGATACTACCGAAAACGTAGAAAACGCTCTCCCAACCGTAAGCTGTAGCCAAGAGACCCGAAGAAGGCATAGCAATAACTGTACCGGCATAGTTACCAGCGAAAGCTATCGACGCCATACGCGATCTTTCCAGAGGAGGCGACCAACGGGACCATACAGCGTGAATGCAAGGGAAGGTGACGCCCTGTAATCAATGAGAGTGAGAGGAATCTTGAGATTATGTCCGTGCTTGAGAATTCCATACAGTGCTGCCATATAATAAATGTTAAATGATTTAAAAATAGATGATACATTTCAAAGCTAAACATCTGAGAGTATTCACAATATACATACATACAGGGTGTCCGTCGGGAAGGTATACTACTTTCTTTGTTTATAATTTTTGATTAAATGGAAACGAATGGATCTTATATTGATAAATGTTTTATTTAATGTCGGCAATTATGTATGGAATACAATACAACAAATGTCCACCTCTGTTAGCCTCCCAAATGCGAGCCTTTTTAAGCATATTTTTCATTACATTCTCACATATATCCCGCGGTATTTCATAAATTTCATCACAAATATTTTGTTTGAGTTGCTCAAGCGTTTCTGGTTTGTTTGCATAAACCTTGCTTTTGAGATATCCCCACAAAACGAAGTTCGGAGCAATCAAATTAGGCGACCGTGGAGGCCAATCAATATTTCTTGAAATAACTTATTGTGGAAAGAGGTCTCGCAGTAATTCCATTGTAATCCTGGCTGTATGCGATGTGGCACCGTCTTGTTGATACCACATGTTAATCAAGCAGTTGTGGCGTTAAAAAGTTTTCAATCATATCACGATATCGCTCCCCATTGACGGTTACCGTTACACCGTTTTCAGTTTCAAAGAAGTTTAGGTCCAATGATTCCTCCTGACCAAATTGCACACCAGACTGTCACCTCTAATAGATGCAAAGGTGACTGATGAATAATTTGAGGGTTTTCCATTGCCCAGAACCGACTATTCTGTTTATTCACATATCCATTGAAATGAAAATGTGCCTCGTCACTCATTATGATTTTTTCATGAAAATCGGGGTTGTCATGGGAGATCTGTACCATTTTTTCTGGAGGTGGGCATAGTCCTTGTATGGGAGATCTCTACCTGCCAGACCATTTATCGCCATTCTGGACGATATAGCGACTTATTTTCGGATAAACAAGCTTTTCAAAATTGCCCTCTTCCGATACACAACATATGTATATTTGGTTTTCAGTGAAAATTTGTGTTTTTCAACAGTATTGGAGTGTTGTTCTAATGCAGTATTTTAATTGGAATGATCCTCTCTTTTTCCATATCTATTAGTTACTTTTGATTAACGAGTAAGTGGTTAAATTGAAAAATTCTGAAAATCGTCCTTTCATCGTCCTTGTAGGGGCCAATTTTGCAGTGATTTGCCCAATGTAGCGATTTTTCCACATTTGGACTTATACTGTGTATAAAAATGAAATTTTAGTGCAAAATTGTTCCGATTTTTCTTTTATCTCCTCAATCGTATCTCCTCAATCGGTGTCTTCAATTTTGGTAAGAGGAAAAAGTCAGCGAAGGCCAAGTCCGGTGAATACGGTGTTTGAGGCATGCCTCCGGTTTTGTTTTTGGCCAAAAACTCACGCAAAAGCATCGTTGTGTAAGCTGGTGCGTTATCATGGTGCAAAATCCATGATTGGTTTTTCCACAATTCTGTGCGTTTCTGACAAATTGCTTCGCGCAAGCGGCGCATAACTTCAAGATAGTATTCTTTATTGACCGTATGATCTTGTGGCAAGAATTTATGTTGCCATTGCAATCGAAGAAAACTGTGAGCAAAACTTTCACATTTGAGCATCGTCATTGACATCTTCTCTGCCTTCCTTAAACCGGTTATACCACAATTGAACTTGTGTTCAGCTCATATCATTTTTTTTTTTCAAAATCATTTTTTACACAAAACTTAATACAGTTTCTTTGATCCGGTTTTTCGAATAGTAAAAAATCGAAGAACACACCAAAACAGGACTAACCTTTTTATCTATCAAAACCAACAAGAACGCAAGATTTAAATTTGGCGCCATTCGAAGTGTCATTGTTTGACATTTGAACAATTTTTATTGTTTGCTAGTAGAAGGTACGAGGTTAGTAAAAATGGAGCGCTACACGAATGAACAACGCATTCTCATTGTGAAATTGTTCTACCAAAATGGTGAAAGTTGTGCGGCTACAGTTCGCAAATTGCTATCAATTTGGGGTCACAATAATGCTCCAAAAGAGTCAACTGTAAAGAGATTAATGGATAAATTTGTCAAAACTGGGTCTGTTAGTGATGTAAAGACAACAACGCGCCTTCGACGAGGTCAATCGACCGAAAATGTCGCAGCTGTACGCGATGATGTCACTCAAACTCCATCCACCTCAATTCGACACCGAGCTCAGCAAATTGGTGTCTCCAAGTCCACTATGCAGCGAATTTTGACGAAAGATTTGCATCTTCATGCATACAATTGTTCAATTCAATTGACTCAGGAACTGAAGCCAGCTGACCATGGACAGCGAAGGGAGTTCGTTAAATGGGTATTGGAGAGACAACATGCAAATGCTGATTTTGCCGATAAAATTATCTTCAGTGACGAGGCCCATTTCCATCTTAATGGCTTCGTCAATAGGCAGAATTGTCGCATTTGGGCTAAGGAAAATCCTCGAGTGATTCACGAGAAGCAAATGCATCCTCAACGTGTCACAGTGTGGTGTGGATTTTGGGCTGGAGAAATCATTGGGCCTTTTTTTATGACAATGAGGCATGTCAAGCGCAAACAGTCAATGGTGTTCCGTATCGTGAAATGATAACCAGTTTTGTCGTGCCTATAATTGAAGAAATGAATGTGGAGGGCATGTGGTTTCAACAAGACGGCGCCACATGTCACACAGTCAGAGAAACAATTCAATTGCTGCATCAGTCATTTCCCGGTCGCGTTATTTCGAGTTTTGGAGACCAGAATTGGCCGCCGAGATCGTGCGATTTAACACCATTAGACTTTTTCCTTTGGGGTTTTTTGAAGTCGATGGTTTACGCGAATAAGCCGACGACGAATCAAGCCTTAAAAGAGGAAATTGGGCGCTGCATTAATGAAATACCGCAGCATTTATGCAAAACGGTCATTGGCAATTTCATTAAAAGATCGCGTGTGTGCCAGCAAAGCCGCGGCGGCCATCTGCCCGATGTGTTGTTCCATACATAACCTCATTCTGTCTACTTTACGATGTAATAAAGTTTTACGATTTTTTTTAAATATCTGTGTTTTATTTAAAATTTAAATCTTGCGTTTTTGTTGGGACACCCTTTATATACCCTCTACAAGCTTCGACAATACAAAGCAGTAGGCGTCCTTCTAATTTAGAGCCTGCCTATTGTTTTTTTTTATAGAAAGTAACAAATACGGGGGATATGCGGGCAGTTTTTCCAAGATACCTAATTTTAATACAAATAAAAATGCCAGAAAAAATTAACTCAAAAAAAGGCAATTATATTGAATAACAAAAATTTGTAATCGCAGATTTCATTACACCTATATCACTCGTGAATGTATAGGAAAGAGGCATTATAAGATAGTGCTTCCCTTCTATGACAGCCCTATGTTAATTTCATTGGTGATTAAGCAATTTTTCACCACTTCCCCATCACAAGTTGTAATGAATATTTGCTTCTTTGGATGTACTGTTTTTTGCCGGGACATAATAAGTAAAATCATTATGCTATACGTTGTTATAATCACTGCTTCTGAACCCACTCCAACAAAATTGTCTAGAAAGCTAAGTTTTTGGTGCCGTAAAGGTTATTTTTCTAAAATATTTTAAATTAGTGCATTCTCTAACCTTTCCATACAGAGTTTAAAACATAACAACTTTATTTAATCAGCGCATGGAAGAACTTATTACTTAATGCCTGCCAATGAGAGTGTATCACAGAACAGTCGTAAAACTATTTCGCTATACTTGACAGTAAAATGCATTCTTATAGAATTTCTGTAATTTGTCATGTATTTTTGGTTTTACATTTTATCGCTTACGTACTACGATTACAATGTATGTGATAAAACGTGAGAATTAACAAAATATATTTTTGAATAACCTTGTTAAGTGAGTGAATAACAAAATAATTGGCACTTCAAGCATTTGAACAATCCATTGAAATGTTACCATGATAACTCCACTGATTCCATTGACAAACACATTTGGTAGACTCCACGATTTCAAAAGAAAATATTTTTGAACAACCTTTATCAACCATATAGTGTCAAACATAGTTATATCTGTTGACATAGATCTTGTTAAGTTAATATTGGTTAAAAATCTTAATCGATTTCCATGACATTTGAAGTTTTGGAATCTACACTCAAAAAAGAACTGAAATGATGTTGAAAACATACTCAAAATAAGTATACCGTATCTACTCAAAATTTTAGTTGAAACGAACAAGTAAAATTTAAATTGGCGAGTTTTACTTGATTTAAGTGTGCGTGAAAATAACACTTACTTAAAATAAGTATGCAAATTTCTTCGAATAATTTTCCTATTTGTTTGAGTAAGAAGATACTTGGCGCCATGTAGAGATCAATGCAAAATTACTGGAAACTGAAATTCCTTCCAGTCTCCCACGTGTCCCAATACTTCGCACAATACCGACATTTGTCAGATCTTGACAGAAATGCATTTTGATCGACTCAGGTTCGCACTCTATTTTATCGACTAATTTACTAGAATTGTCGATTACTTGACTACTCAAAGTGTTCGCCCGTAGCATCGAGATGACTGCCGCTCAAACTGATATGTGGTTGTATCGGCGTTCGAAAATATTCCATTATGAAAATCGACCAAAATAAGGCCAATAATTCAAAGTAGCGTTGCCTAGTTTTACATAACTTTGTTTGCTTGAACAACTCACAGTTTTGTAGCCAGCGGTTCGCTATGAGCTTTACCAATGATTTCTAACATATTTTGTGTACGAAATTGTTTTTTTTAGAATTCTGAAAGTATCGGAAACTCCTTAGCATTGCATATAGAAGCTCCGTCATCCATTTTTGACAATTTACGAGTACCTACATAAATTTTTTTGTTAGTAAGTGGGACCGCTAACCTCATACGAGTATTTTGAGTAATGTAAAAGTGTTAAAAATCTCCAATACACCAACCGAGGCGAAAATTAAATGCTGAATATTTCTGATCATTACCTTTAGCAACTTATCATAAAACAAGTTAAATTTCGTCAAAAGCACATAAAGCGAGGGTATTTATAGGTCTCCTGATTCAAATTTCTATACTGATTTATTTCGAATTTAGCGATCTTTACTGCATTTTGGCTTCGAGGGCGGTCTGTATTGATGGTGCCAGTAATTTGAAAAAATTATTTTTGTGAAAAGTGGCAACCTTATAAAACATATGTTTTAAGTTTCAAGGCGCCACATTGTTTAGTATTTTTATTTGAGCCATCAAAAGTAAACGATCTCGTTATGTAATTCAATATTTCCATTTGAAAGGTTCCATTGTAACCAATATTAAAGCCGAGCTAGATTCTACTCTGAAGTAGTCTGCTCCTTCGTTTACGACTGTATTAAGATACACAACATTTTTATAACATTAGTACTGTAAAGATGTGTAATGTATTCGTTGTTGAGAAGATATGTTGTAATATTGTAATTTAATCAAATCGGCCATAAGGTTTACAATTAAAATCCTGAATAAAGAAATTAAAATTAAATTAAATTGAAATATTGGGTAGCAGAGTTTAAACGAGGTCGTACGTGCTGCCAAGACAAACACCGTAGTGATTGGCCAATCGAGGTACCCACCCCGGACACGGTTAAGAAAATCCACAAAATGGTTTGAATGATCGTCGGCTATTGGTGCGTGAGCCAGCTGAACTGATAGGCATTTCAAAAAGTGCTATACATCGTATATTGACTGCAGATTTTAAGATGAGAAAGCTGTGCGCAAAATGGGTGAAGCGCTTGCTTTCAATAGAGCAAAAACAGTGCCGTGAAGATGCTTTAGTAAAGTGTTTGACGATGTTTCACCGCAATAAAGCCGAATTTTTGCCTCAATTTATAATCATGGTTGAGACATGGGTCCCTCACTTCGCACTTAAGACAAAGAAAGAGTCAAAGCGGCGGACTGGAAAATAAGCATCGTGTCCAAAGACGGTGAAGACGGTTCCATCTGCAGGCAAAGACATGACGTCTTTTTTTTGGGTTGCGCATGGGATCATTTGTATTGATTATCTTCAGAAAGGAAAAACCATCAACGACGAATATTTTGCTAATTTATTTCAGCATGTATGTGATGGCCAAAATTAATAAAATAAAGTATGAATTGCTTCATCACGTACCTTATTCGTCAGATTTAGGACTATTTTCTATTTCTAAACTTGGAAAAATGACTCGGTGGTAAAAGATTTGCCAACAATGAAGAGGTGGAGTCTGAGGTGGACAGCTATTTTAGGGAGTTAGACAGTTCTTACTATAAACAGAGTATAGAAGCTATTGAATGCTGGAATCGGTGGAAAAAGTGTATCGAGCTGATAGGAGATTATGTTGAAAATTAAAGAAAATTTTTCTTAACATTTTTGTGTTTTCTTTGCTAGGTCGACTAGTTTTGGGACTGCCCTCGTATGACTTATTCCTGCAATTTTAATATTTATATTTGGGGGTTTTTTTTGCTGTTTCGTAATTAATAAATTTGTCGATGGTGAAATTTTTACTTTGGAGATTTCAAATGTGAACGGGGTTGTTTGTGCGAAGGCAATTTTTTGCTTTTTGTTATATTTTTTGTTGCTCCAATAATAGTAATTCCTTTTCAAGTGGCACTGCGTGGATAACTATAAACACATGTTTAGATTACAATCACATTTAGAGTGAGAATTGAATTATGCTCAGTTATAAACAATTAGGAATGAAAGAAAAATGTACAGCGACGGATAGCTCAGAATATGTTGATTTTTGCTCAGGATTATCTTTAAGGAAAAGCCAAGGCATCACTAGCCTTCACTAGGCAATATTGATACATATACGAGTATACACAACTTAACCACTCACCTCAAATAAACCCTCAATAATACGGACAGCCAATAACGTTCCCAAACTATGGCTGGCAGCCAATGGTGTAAGCAAAGTCAATATCGAAGTGGCGCCAATGCCAATGCCAAAAACCTAAATAATTGTAATCAGACAAAAATGAAAATAGACGCTCAATTAACTTCAATTGTAACTTACGATATTTCCACCAATCTTCGCTCCAACATAGCCACCAATAAATTGTGTTAGGATATAACCGTAGAAGAAAGAGCTCAGTATCAAACCCTTTTGTTTGGAATCCCAGGGGAAATCTTGCGTCCAGGACTCATTGCCATCTTGATCGATCACCGTACGATTTTCGGTCATAGCCACAATGGCCACACTTAAATTGACACGCAACGCGTAAACATTGAAGAAACCGAAAAAGGCGAGTAAGACCACAATATAACGGCGTTTTCTCCAAAATCTCCATGTGAGTGGTTCCGTTTCAACGATGTCATTACTGCAAAAAGAGCAAACAGAAGTAGAAAGATGAAAGCAAAACTGGAATGGAGTAACATTTAATAATCGATAATAAGCACTTTATGTGAATTGTAAATAAAGGTAGTACATTAAACTTTATTACTAAAGTTGTCATTAAACCAGTATTCCTTAACGTTATTTTTTCGTATCACGTTTTCGAAATCCACCCTATTCATACGTATTATTAATGATAACAGGGATAATTCAAGGAATTACTTATCATTCGCTTCTACTAGACCAGACTATGTTATTTTTTTGTATTACGCTCCTCTTATTGCAAAATATCGCATACTTTTACTATTCGATTATCGCATTTCGATTATCAAACAAAAATTTAGCTAGAAACTTTAACAGTTGAATCAACCAATCCCTCTTTCCAGATTTTGTCGTAAAACTTCTGTTTCTCAACTATTTTTGTGTTCCGCTTTAACAAAGCTGTTGAATATTAAAAAAAACTGTCACATTCACTCTGTTTTTGAACTAAAGTTATGGTTCACAGTTTCACACCAATGATGGGACATTCACAAAGGTTTTCCAATATCTGACTTCTTAAGAAAAATAAATTGTTTTTATACGTCCTATCTTAACAAAGCGCTTTAAACTAAGTTTATCATTCCTATTTAATAACTATAAATACCCATTCGAGTGTTTATACTCGTATACAGAAATAACACATTGATAGGCAAGTTGGAAATTGGTTAAATTCGGGCCAGTAGGAGTAAATTTCCCATACGAAGTCTGAATTCAAATCTGCAAAAATTGACATTTGCTGGATTTTTATGTAATGTTTCCTATTATTCGTTAACCAAAGTTAATATATGTAGATAAAAGTCAAGGAAGTCGAGTTGTCCTAATCTGTATGCTTTTTCACATGAGCGTCTGGGATAATCGAAGATTTCTTAGAAAGGTAATTTTCACTTAAAAATCGGCCTGCTGTGGAGTAGTACCTATATATATGGGTAAATAAATTTTTAATGTGCCTAACTCACCTGTAGAAAAATTTAACATTTTCATAGCTATTTCATTATTTTATTTTTTTTTATAATTAAATGCAAGCTTTAGCATCAGTGCATAGCTAATGGAAAGGATCATCATCACTAATATTTCTTTGAAAGAACCGCACCAATTGTGGTTGTGGGTATTTAAAAATACTGAGTATTTCCATTTCAACCGCCGTTTTCTTCGATTGAAAGGAGAAAATCAATACTTCCCGCATATGATGATTATTTACGCAAAATCTTATATATTCACACAACCAAAAGAATATGACGTCAAAAGACAATCACTATTGTGTCGAGGCGGTATGTTTACCATATGCCCAAGCTTGGCTCATGACATTTAGGTTATGACAGAATTGACTAGCACTTGCAGCTGATGCCATCTATTGGCAAACTTAGTTGCGCAGGAACTTAGTTGCGCAACTAATATATACGAGATGTGTTCAAAAATAAGGGCAATTTTCAAATATCGGGGGCTACAAACATTCGGCTTTTGATTATTATTTTTTTTTTTTATGTTGGCACACACGTCTCGAAGATATGTTGATGGTTTTATCCATATAGCATGTTCAGTTTGTTTGTGAAAGGCATAAAGAAGACAAGTGCTTTGCAGGTTCGGCGATTTTCTGCTATCGAAAAAATGGATCAAAGAAGTTGCATTAAATTTTACGTAAAAAATGGAATTAAGTGCTCAGAAACACCAAAAATGTTGACAGTGGCATACGGTGAGAGTACTCTGACTCAAAACAATATTTACAAGCAGTGCAAGCTTTTCACAGAAGGTCGAGAAGATGTGAATAACGACACTTAGTTTGGATGCCCCAGCACATCAACAACCGATGAAAATGTTGAGAAAGTTAAGAAAATTGTTGTTAAGAATCGTCGAATCACAATTAGAGAAGTTGTTGAGAATGTCCGCATATCGGTTGGCAATCTTTTTGGAAATTTTGTGCATGAAGCATATGGCAGCGAAGTTCGTTCCAAAATTGCTGAATTTTGACCAAAAACAACGTCGCATGAGCATCGCTCAGGAATTGAATGAATGACGTCAACGATGATACAGGTTTGCTTAAGAGAGTCGTACTCGAAACTGGTGACGAATCATGGATATATGGTTATGACATAGAAACCAAAGCCCAA
>JAHXMU010000210.1:50154-73378 GCA_019455685.1 Philornis downsi
TAAGATTGCCAACCGCCAAATTTTTATTTTTTTCTTTGATTTTTTTTAAATATGTATGTATGTATGTATTTTTATGTATGTATGTATGTATTTCTATTCCCCTCAAGTCAATTTATTCCATTACATTCCCGCTTGCGGTTTAGATTGGTATAATATATTCTATCTTAAATCAATCATATAGACGTCTCTATGACTTCTTAGAAAAATCAAGCAAATTACATTTTTATACTTATCAAGAAAAAAAACAAAAAAAGTTAACAAAATCAAAGGGGTTCCCTCAGAAAGTTTTCTAGTGATTTTTTTTAACAATTAAATTATACTCAAGTTCTACATAGGGAGAAGACTCTGTATGATTTATATCTGCCTATTGCCAATGTTACCATTGACTAATAATGCCCAATAACACAATAGGCTACAGAGGCAGTCTTGGTAACTGAATATGATACGCAAAAATGAATAACGGTGACGGAAGGGAGCTACATCGATAAGATGTGTTTGAATTTATGGCAGACTTTACTTAACAGCTTGTAATTAACGTATTGTGTCTATAATGTGGTTGAAATATGTTTTCCGTTTTTAAACACAATTCAATTAAGAATAAAGTAAATAATCAACTAGACTGATATGTGCGTCCTTAGAAACACCATCAGAAGTTCTGTGTTTTTAAAGATGTTGCGTGGAAATCACTAACTTTAAGTATTATGATTAGCACTATAAACTTAAAATTTAACAACAACGAAAATTATTATTAATTATTATTATTATCATATTGTTATCATATTTATACAAAATAGGGTGAGTTTTATAGGTGACTATTAAGAAAACCGATAATACTGAGAATACTCATAAACGAGTTAGTTGGCATATTGTAAAAATAGTTAAAAATTAAGCATTATTTGGGTGTTAAACGATACATACTCATAAATGGTAAATCTTTCACTAAATATATTCAGATAACATTTATTTAATAGCTGGCAGCCTTGCCAGACCGGCGGTTTTGAAATCACTAAATATGTATCCCTATATATGATAATAATGCATTTTTGCCACACTCACTGCTCTGGAGACGAATCGATACAATTGGGACAAATTTTTCCATTAGTATAGTACACAAAAATTTTCCATAATTTTTGTAATATTTTCGCCAATTACTTATTAATTAAAGCAACGCATGGATGGTGGTCGTTGATGGATGTCGAAAAGAGCAAATCCGGCATGAGCAATTTATGCTAAGGAAATTGAAAATTTTATAGTGAAATTGATTTGGAACTAGAACATTCTGGTAGTAGCCAGTACAATATTTTACCACAACAGATAAAATTACTAGAAACACTTTCATTATTTAAATCGTCAATCAAAGGGTATTTATTGCAAAATGTCGAAGAGCTTCTGGTATGAATTTTGAGTTAATATTGAAGTGCATGCCCAGAAATTAGATTTTTCATAAATGTGTTTGTATTTTGCATTAAAACTGTTGCGATTATACAAACAATTTTGATGTAATTATTTTGCCAACTAGTCTCTATAATGCTATGCGGCGCTAAGGCGTAATTTGTATGATATAATAAATAAAAAAAAAATCTACGTTAAAAAGCAGTTGCGGTCTCCATCATTTTCGGCGTATTGGGTTTGCAAGAATGTAATTTGGTTTGTATTTTAGCCAAGAAATTTCAATAATTATTTTAAATCTATAATATGAGTAGCATTTTGTTGAAACATTTTCTACCATAGTTCACAAAACTTTAGAATCCGCATTGAAGGATTTTTCATTCAAAAATGTTGTAGGGAAATTCGAATGTGCTATTATAGGGTGATTTTTTAAGATTTAAGCTTTTCAGGTTGGCAGCACTGGTTGGTAACGGCGTCCAAACGTCATCTGTCAAAGTGAAAAGTGTACAGTATACTCTGCCATTTCATCAAGGAAAAAAAACGAGTAACGATTGCAAATCGTTTAAATTTAATGTCAAAATTCGTACTCTGTGACAAATGTGCATCGTTTGGTACGACCATTTTATGGTCCCATAATCGATTAACAATTTGAGCTGTTATCTCCACATTTCGCACCAAATTTACTTTGTTGGTCATAAAACCATCGACTCGCATGCGTAGAGTGCGTACCGAAGAAAATATTGCAGCCGTAGCGACCAGTGTTAATGACGATCGTGAAATGTCAATTCGTCGCCGTTCTCAGCGATTGAGCATGTGTTACTCAACCACAAGGAATTTTTTTTTTACCCCAATTGGCTGAGTTGAACTTGGTTGACATGTGGTTTCATCAGAACGATGCAACATGCCACACTGCTCGTGAAACAATGGATATGTTGAGGGATTAATTTGGTGAGCCGCTTATCTCTCGATTTGGCCCTGTGAGTTGGTGGCCTCCAAGATCTTGCGATTTAACGCCTCTTGATTATTTCTTGTGGGGTTATGTCAAGTCGTTATTCTATGTAGGCAAGCCGAACACTATTGAAGCCTTACAGGATAACATAACACGCGTTATTCGTGGAATACAGGCCGAAATGCTCAACAAAGTGACGAAAAATTGGACCTTCCGAATTTGAGACGGAGCGCGGATAACATTTACATGAAATTATCTTTAAAAAGTAAATGACAGAGACCAATTTATCGATTCCAATAAAAAAATTTTAATATATGTTGCAAAATTTGAGTGCTTTATTCGATTTTTAAAAAAACTGCGATTAAAAAATCACCCTATATAAGGTGGATGTGGCATTACCGTACATCCAAGCTGCAATATTTTTTTTTGCCGAGTTTGCAAATATGTGTGAGCCTGAGCGTTGTCTACATGCAAAATCACGTTTGTGCGATTTGTCAATTCGCATCTCTTTTCTAACGCTGCTTCATCAAGCTTCATCCATTATTAAACTGGTTCCTTGAAATCAGTTCAAAATAAACCACTCCCTTGAAATACTATTGCATTGACAACATAATGTTTTTTCGGTTTAATGTAAAATTTGATGACGTTTGAGAGAGTTTGAACCTTTTTTTTTTTGTGTTTCAAAAAGGATCGTTATGCGGTTGCGTTTTAGCAATTAATCACAAGTGCCCATCGTTTTTGTTAAATGTATTTCCTTTAGATCATGCGGAATGTAATTATCAAGCCATTTGTGAGTTTTTCAAAACCACTTTACAAATATCCAGATGTGCTTCCACGGCTTTTTTGGCTTCTCTGAAATAAAGCAAAATATGCCGAAAATTCTCCATTTGTGCCTCCATATGCGCAACATGCCGACGGAAAATGTATTATGTATTAACGATATAAAGGGTGTCCAAACAAGAACGCAAGATTTAAATTTGGCGCCATTCGAAGTGTCATTGTTTGACATTTGAACAATTGTTATTGTTTGCTAGTAGAAGGTCCGAGGCTAGAAAAATGGAGCTCTACACAAATGAACAACGCATTCTCATTGTGAAATTGTTTTACCAAAATGGTGAAAGTTTTGCGGCTACAGTTCGCAAATTGCGATCAATTTGGGGTCACAATAATGCTCCAAAAGAGTCAACTGTAAAGAGATTAATGAATAAATTTGCCAAAACTGGGTCTGTTAGTGATGTAAAGACAACAACGCGCCTTCGACCAGGTCGATCGACCGAAAATGTCGCAGCTGTACGTGATGATGTCGCTCAAACTCCATCCACCTCAATTCGGCACCGAGCTCAGCAAATTGGTGTCTCCAAATCCACTATGCAGCGAATTTTGACGAAGGATTTGCATCTTCATGCATACAAAGTTCAATTGGCTCAGGAACTGAAGCCAGGTGACTATGGACAGCGAAGGGAGTTCGTTAATTGGATATTGGAGAGACAACATGAAAATGCTGATTTTGCCGATAAAATCATCTTCAGTGACGAGGCCCATTTCCATCTTGATGGCTTCGTCAATAGGCAGAATTGTCGCATTTGGGGTGAGGAAAATCCTCGAGTGATTCAAGAGAAGCAAATGCATCCTCAACGTGTCACTGTGTGGTGTAGATTTTGGGCTGGAGGAATCATTGGACCATTTTTTTATGAAGATGAGGCATCAAGCGCAAAGAGTCAATGGTGTTCGGTATCGTGAAATGACAACCAGCTTTTTCGTGCCTAGAATTGAAGAAATGAATATGGAGGGCATGTGGTTTCGACAAGACGGCGCCACATGTCATACAGCCAGAGAAACAATTCAGTTCAATTTAAATCTTGCGTTCTTGTGTCTCACCCTATTATACAATTTAATCTGCTAAGCTGAAGTGTTTCAAAAATAACAAAAGCACCATATGCATGAACAACCCGGAAAAGCTCTCTTGCCAATCCACTAACAAAACTACTTTTCAATCAACAATAGCATCAAATAATAAATGAATTTCTGCAAGCATGTTTTTCAACTACAGCTCAAAAGAATTAATAAAAATTTGTAAGAATTGAGTTCGTGAACTCATTTCTCCAAAAAATATAATCTCTGTAACTCCACATAGCTATTTAACTTCCATACTTGTCGAAATATCTCGTTAACAAATGATTTAAGTGAAATTAAGAAGTTATTGTTGCCGAAAATCTTGGGATTCAGGGGACATCTATCAATTGCAGGATCGTTGGTTTAAGTACCGCAATCTGACTGAAGATAGTACTGAGAAATCAGTTAGATTTATTGTCTAATTATTGTTGCCTTGAAGCCGAAAAATATAGAGTTCTATAAAGATCAAATATTTTGATGGATCTCGCCAGTTTCTTTATCTTTATGTACACAGGGATTAATGTATAATGACTTCAAATAAGACAAATGATCTTCTCACACTTGGTCAAATCAAGAGACATACTTAGAGTATTATCTTATTATGATCATAAATATGACTTTTTGGCCATTACGTAATTCGTAATCATACACTCTTCCGCCCAGCGACTATACAACTATACAGACATTACAGTTTGCAAAACCATTTAACTAAATTAGCCTTAAATTAGATAATTGAATGGATCGACACAAGGGAATTTGTGTTTGATTATCACCATTGATATGATAATCATGATAGTACTCACATACGAGTATGTAAATGTTCCTACTACATCACAATGTAGCAAACTTGAATGAAATCTTTTTCAAGATTTGGAATTTTTCTTCGTTTTTATTAAGCAATTGCGGTAAATTTGCTTGAACACGTGTTTATAGACATCTTAATAAATCTGTATGATTTGTTTGTGAGATTTTATTGTACTCGCATAAAATGTGAAGGAAAAAAATTACTTTGCATATTTCTTTCTTATACATTTATTTCAGCTTTAATTGTTTTGCTTCCTCCTTAATTCTCGAATGGCAGAGAGGAGAGAGTAGTTTGCAAACAAAAATTGTAAATTGTTCACCTCTTTGTTTTCTGTGGATGGTGAGTGGAGTGGCTGCTGCAAGTGGTTTGAATCAGAAACTGGATTGCAACATGTAAATTTATTTGGCCACACCTAGCATGTGCTCGAACACGTTAGAAAGGTGTTATTATATGCTTATGTAGAGGAATAAGTGGATGCCAAAAAGTTCATAGTACATATTATTACAAAAGGAATTTGCCGAAGGCATAAAATAGCGCTTACACTAGGCACCGAATGGAAGAACAATATTTTGAATGGAAGTGCGATAATATTTCGGACACCTAAACACGAAAACAATGGTGTTAGAAACAAATCGAAAATTGTTTATGTAAATTTTTTGATTTTGTCGAGGTTAGTTTTTATGCACTGAGACTACCGAAATATTGTTCTGACATTTGAGATCTTCACAAAAGTTCAGTTTGGTTTCAGTTTGGTATTGTAAGTTCATTTAAATTACATTGTTTCTGGTTCATATTCGAGACAATAGCTCAGTTCATACATTGATTCGTTTTTTATCTGAAACAAAATTAGGAACTTACATTGATTCAGTTTCTCTATCAAAATTTAATGAAATATACATATATGATGAACATATATATAATACGAAAACCTGAAACGAAAATACTATTTTATACAGTTCCGTTTCTCAAATTCAATTAGTACTGAAACCAAATGTATTATTTATTTATTTACTTACATAATAACTTACAATTAAAATTATAAGCTAAATAAGGAAGCTATGACAACATAGATCTCAAGATAGTGAAATACAACAATATACTTTTTTTTTAATTTATTATATCATACAAATTTATACAAATTACGCCTCAGCGCCGCATGGCATTATAGAGACTAGTTGGTAAAATAATTACATCAAATTTTTTTGTATAATAACAACAGTTTTAATGCAAAATACAAACACATTTATGAAAAATCTAATTTCTGGGCATGCACTTCAATATTAACTCAAAATTCATACCAGAAGCTCTTCGACATTTTGCAATAAATACCCTTTGATTGACGATTTAAATAATGAAAGTGTTTCTAGTGATTTTAACTGTTGTGGTAAAATATTGTACTGACTACTACCAGAATGTTCTATACGCTGCTGCGTTGTTTCAGATCGACACATAACTACTCTCAAAATGTCATTATTTCTCGTATTCAAAATATACGAATTTCAGGAAAAATTTATCGTGTGATGGCCAATACCATGCAAGCATTTGAAAACATATATTAGCAATTTTAATTTATAACAACCATATACTGGCAAAACTGTTGGAAAAACATCTCTATACGGCGTACAATATGAAATTGACAAGTTCGCTACAGTGCTTTATTCTGTTGCCGCTGGAGTTATTTTAATTCAGAACTCTTTTTATAACCATACATAATAGCTAAATAGTTATAATGGCTTTGAACTAGAGCTTGAAATATTAGAAACTTAGTTTTTCTATCAAGTTTGTTTCTAAATTTATATAATAAACCTAAGACAGGTGATACTGTAGACTTCAGATACTCTCCATATATATGCAGTGTCCAAGAAAGATTGCTTTGAAAATATAATCCCAAATATTTAACTGAATAAATTTCTGGAATTTCTCTTCCTATATGAAAGCTGTCGTTGAACCGACAATGTGGCCTAAATCTTATCAATTTTGTTTTATTTGGATTAAAGAAAAGTTTGTTAATACGCAAATGCTCTATTAATAGACTTGCTCCTCGTTCCATGTAAGGCTTCACAGTCATTTCATATTTATATGGATAAAAAATGGCAATATCATCAGCGTATACAAACAGACACTCAAAATTTGTGTCTGTTGTTATGAATTGAAAATTTTCAATGGAATACGAACAGACGTTTCATGGGATATGGGACCCAAAATAATTGATCATGTTATAATGTCCTATATTTTGACCAATCGTGTTAATTTTTCGGTCTGACTGGCATTGGCGTTGAAAGGCTATTGTCAAAATTTCTACATTTTTGTATACAATGGGAAAAAGAATTTCGTGAGTTGATTAGACACGAAATAAGAGAGCACCATCCATTCATAAATGACTGGAAAAAGTATTATGGAGATTCTTCTCCGTTGAAACTGAAAATTTATCGAAGTTCTACAGACATGGATAATGCTGAACACACAATGTAGTTACACAAAACGTCATTACAAAATTTCGAAATATATTCTAGATTATCAAATAATGAGTAATTTGCTGAAATGGGTGCAAGGCGACCAAAATGCAACCGTTGACCGGTAAGGTTAAGGGCTTCATTTGTTTGGATGCGATGTAATTCTACCTCGGAAAAAGAATTTGAATGGATAATTTGAATGACGAAATCAAGAAAATATTTTCTCAAATGTCCAATGCCCCACATCATAAGTCAGTGCTTACAGTAATAAAATTGGAAAATTGATTTTTATCAAACCTGCCAATACCAGAAGCGGTGTTTGTAACTCACCGGGTTAGAGTCCAAAAATAGTGTGTGTGATAAAATTATAGTATGCACTGTTTTGGCAGATTCTAGAGGACATTTCGAAAGTAAAGGCTGGTACTATGCTGACTTTGAAATTTAAAATTTAAGCAAAATTTTTCCACCAGGCAGTGCTAGGCTTTTTCAGGGGGAAAATTGTCTTAAGTGGTAACGCCAACCTCTTTTATGTTGATTTGCAACACTAAAGTCGGAATTACATACATATGTTCGCAATATGTTCGATAATGAAATATTAACAAAGAAATATGCAACTTAACAATTTTACAAATATATTATCCAACATATTATGATGTAACATAGTATGACGTAAAGATTTCAGTGTTGGAAATTGATACAAGAAAAGCTGGCAATTCTGCTAATTTTTTTTGCGAGTAAACAATGTTTCGTGAAAATTTTACAACGTGAAAAGATCATAGTACTTAGCAATGAATGAAAGCGAATTGAGTAGGAAGAACTAACCTCTCCACTTCACTTAGTTTTGTTAGATTGATGATATTAAAATTGGCTAAATTTTATATATATTGATATATTTGCAATACTAAATTATGAGAGAAAATAATAATTTTCTCAAATCCGCCATTTTACCAGATTACTATAGTTTTACTCGAATTATAGTGTCCACCAGCAAATCAAACGGTCTACAAAAAAAGAGAAGTGTATACCCCAATCCTCTTAAAAAGTATAGCGATGTGTTTTGTCCTACAAACAGACACACATCGGAGAAAGTGAATTTTTCAAACAAAAGGGCAAGTGAAATATATCACCTTTTGCCAGAATAGAAATCACAAGGATTGCTTTTATCTCTGCAAGTACGTAAATTAAAGAAATATTAAAAAGAAAACTGAAAGTGTGTAATTTTTGCTAATTATGGATTATTTTAAGCAAATGTATTCCAAAATTTGATACGGAACGAATGCTGCATTCCAAATCAATGTGGCAATTATAGAAGAAATGAGACAGAATGATTCCTACTTAATATTTGCTTCCCTAAAGAATTATGCACGAAATATAAATACGCTGGTAAACAATTTTTATGATAAATATCATTGATCTCCACAACATAGTTGACGACATTTTCCCAAAGACCGTCTTTGATCTTGAAGAACTCACAAGGCGGGGCAGTATTAATTTTTTTTGTACCTGTACTATAAGTTGTAATAAATATCTAAACGATTGTGTAAAAAACAATTTGATTTGCTAGGAAGTTGTTTTCTAATTCGTAGAAACTCTCTAATCCAATGATAAAGTAAGTATTATTATAGTACCATTAGCATAAAAAATCTAAATTAGCAAGCGTTTTTAATAAGCTCGTAATAGCGCTAGGAAATTATTTATAAGTTCTACTGTTAATAATTTACATTTATTCGTCGTTAATGATGTATGAAAGAAACGGTTATAAACAATTTGAATTCGTTTATGCCAACAATTGACAGTGTTGTAGCACATTGATCCAAATTTTGTAAATATCATGAAGCAACAAGCAGGTAATACAGAACAGTATAATAAAAAATGTATTTTGCGTCAACGCCATCGAATAAACTTATCGAATATCAATTAGTTTTATGACGTTAATTTTTTGATTTGGTTTATCACAGTTCAGTAATTTGGTTTCAATTTCTTATAAGGTATTTTCGAAATCAATTTTAAATATGATGTCACATTTCTGTGTTAAAACTCTAATAGTTTATAAACGGGTTAAAGCTTTTAAAAAAGGACGATTTCAGAAGGAACAATTTAAATTTTTCCAAATCCGTAAAGTTTCAAATGGCATAAAAATTGTTTACCATTTATAGGAGATACAAACTCAAAAGGTTTTGGTGAACCGATTAGCTTTTGTATTAGCTTTTTACTGAGTAATGGCTTCAAAATTATTAACTTGACAGCTCTTTCTTTTATCAAAATGATTCCATGATTTTAAACGATGATGCTGAGCGATGCTTCAAAAGTGGTGGTTACCTCAGAAACTGTGAAAAAGGAACTAAAACCTTTATGAATAGTCGAACAATGAAATTGCAAGAGGTAGCTGAAGCTACATCTATATCGGATAAAAATTTGGTCACAAATGGGTATGAGGTTTGCTAATAGTAGAACAAAAACATAAAACATCAGAGAGCTGTGTGGAGCAGTTTGAATTTAATAAAAAGGATGGTATTTGACATAAAATTGCATTGGGTATTTGCATGCGGTATGCAACAAGGAAGGAAACATGAGTCCACCACCACACTTCTTCGTGCGTAGAAAGTCGTCCCGTATAGTAATGGCCACCGTATTTGGAGATACGCATGGCTTTCTATTCAAGCAAGACAAGTGAATGGTGAATATTACATGGCACTTTAGAATCGTTCCTTCATTTTGTTCTTCTCCAATGCTCTCTCTTAAACGGTCTTTAAGCAAGACAATGCACTGTGCAACGAATTGATATTTATAAGAACAAAATTACTTCCTTGTTCAGCGCCTATTATCTATTTGGAAATTTCATAAGAATGCTTTGAGAATCTTTATTGAGTTCTTCTATAAAAAAGGCACCAAAATGTTACGGAACGGTTGGACTGATTGTGTCATCTTAGAAACAGACTTTCTTGATATCGAAATCAAATCTTCCAAAAAAAAAACAAAGATTTCTTTTTCAGTCCTGGGCTTATTAGCCATTGATTATTTTATGGAAGTAGTTAACTTAATATGCAATGCAGTTCTATGGTGCAGGATATATAAACGATCTCCCATCATTATATTCTGCAATATGAAAATTTTACATTTTTTTCTAATTGGTAGTGGTGAAAGTTTAAGTCCAGGAAGTAATCACATATACGAGGTGTGTTCAAAAAAATAAGGTGAATTTTTAAATTTCGCGGGCAACGTACATTGGACTTTCGATTATTATTTTCGATTATTATTATTTGGCAGTCGTGAAGTAGAGACGTGGCAAATTTATTATGGAAAAGTATTCGATAAATCAACGTGTTTTAATCGTTAAGACATTTATGTGGGCACACTCGTCTCGAAGATATGTTGACAGTTTTATCCATATATCATGTTTATTTTGTTTGTGAGAGGCATAAATAAGACAAGTGCTTTGCAGGTTCGGCGATTTCCTGCTATCGAAAAAAATGGATCAAAGAAGTTGCATCAAATTTTGTGGAAAAAATGGAATTAAGTGCTCAAAAACACATAAAATATTGATAGTGGCATACGGTGAGAGTACTCTGAGTCAAAACAATGTTTACAAGTGGTGCAAGCTTTTCACAGAAGGCTTTTCACGAGAAGATGTAAATGACGACGCTCGTTCTGGACGCCCCAGCACACAGCAACCGATGAGTATGTTCAGAAAGTGAAGAAAATTGTTATGGTGAATCTTCGAATCACAATTAGAGAAGTCGCTGAGGAATGTCCGCATATCGGTTCGATAATGCCATGCAATCTTTTCGGAAATTTTGGGCATGAGGCGTGTGGCAGCGAAATTCGCTCCAAAATTGCTGAATTTTGACCAAAAACAACATCGCATTAGCATCGCTAAGGAATTGTTGAATAACGTCAACTATGATCCAGATTTGCTTAAAAGGGTCATAACTGATGACGAATCATGGGTATATGGTTATGAAATCGAAATCAAAGCCCAATCGTCCCAATGGAAGAGTCCAGAAGAGACCAAGACCAAAAAAACTCGCCAATTTCTGTCAAATGTCAAGGTTTTGCTCATTGTTTTCTTAGCTTGATAAAATTCCACAAACTCTAGAGGACCAAACTCAGAACTGACAAAAATAGCCAATGAAATTAAAAAAATATCCAAAATGTACTGGAGGTAGATGATTTTTAATTTTGAACACTAAATATCTCAATATAAAAATTAAATATCTACTAATGTCCGCAATATATGAATTTTTCTTCAAATTACAAAATTTGTCTCAATTATATGAAATTATAGAGTCGTAAAAGTTTGATCATATTCTACAAACTCTTGAGAATCAAACTCACAGTTGACAAAAGTAACCAATATTGGAAAGAAGTTAAAAAAATCGAAAATGTGTTGGAGGAGGATGAAGCGTTTCTGAAAGAAATACTTTTCAGCAAGTTTTCTATATTCATCCAATGTTGTATATCGCACTATGCTATCCGTACATTTTTATTTTGGCAAACAAAATACTTTACCTTAAAAGCAACGGCAAAATAATCTATTTTGGGCTTTATAGATGGCTAAAACATGAGTTGTGTGACTAAACCGGTTCTGGAAATATAGGTTTTTAGTGGACGAGTTTTCGTTGAGACAGAGTTTAGTTTGACATTTCAAAATTCCTAATATCAATTTGCCTTGCTACTCTATATTTTGTAAACGTTTTAGTAAAATCTATTATTATTCATTAATTTTTTTTTGATTTACAGTTCCAGTAAACTTAAACCGGTTGACTTCACGATAACTGGTGCTTATGGTGCTATTTTCAGTCTGCTTGAATTGTGACATGGATGGGGGTAAGTAAACCATATACCAAATAATATATTTACCAAATAAGCGACATAACTTTGCCGATTAAATATCATTGATCAAGATTGTTTATAATGCCACGTTTAAATGCAAGCATCAACTCAATATTATATTACTTGTTAAAAAAAAGATGTGTAATTTCCACGAGCTTCGCTTTTATTCCGTTTATTCAGTTTTTTTTCAAACACATAAACAGATAGGTGTCCCCGATCGATATTCAATTTAATGTTTACTACTTGTAGGTATACAATCTGTTTGCTTCCGATAGTATTTTAACATTAAGTTATTTAGGGAATTTGACACGAGCTATCAGATCCATTGCGTTTCTAGCGAGTATAGGGTGATTTTTTAAGATTTAAGTTTTTCAGGTTGGTAGCACTGGTTGGTAATGGCGTCCAAACGTCATCTGTCAAAGTGAAAAGTGTACAGTATACTCTGCCATTTCATCATGAAAAGACTAACAAACGAGCAATGATTGCAAATCGTTGAAATTTATGCATCGTTGGATATGACCATTTTATGATCGTCATAATCGACCTGCTGAATCAACAATTCGTACTGTTATCTCCAAATTTTGCACCAAATTTACTTTGTTAGAGATTGTAAAGTGCATACCGAAGAAAATATTGCAGCCGTAGCGATCAGTGTTAATGACGATCGTAAAATGCCAATTCGTCACCGTTCTCAGCGATTGGACATGTGTTACTCAACCACAAGGAAAATTTTACATGTCGATTTGGGTTTGAAAGCCTATAAAATTCAACTCATGTAAGAATTGAAGCCCAATGACCTACCACAATGCCTAATTTTTGGTGAATGGGCCTTAGAATAACTCAATGAAAATCCGCTGTGGTATAGAAATATTGCGTTTCGCGATGAGGCTCATTTCTTGCTAAACGGATATGTACTCGTACACAAGCAAAACTGTCATGTCATTCATGAATTACCGATGCATCCCGAAATAACGAAAGTTTGGTGTGGTTTATAGGCTGGTGGCATCATCGGTCCATTTTTCTTCAAAAACGACCATGGAAGAAACGTTACCGTCAACAGCAAACGATATCGAGCCATGAAACGCGATTTTTTTTTTGCCCCAATTGGCTGAGTTGAACTTGGTTGACATCAGGACGCGGCAACATGCCACATTGCTCGTGAAACAATGAATATGTTGAGGAAAGAATTTGGTGAGCAGCTTATCTCTCAATTTGGCCCTGTGAGTTGGTGGCCCCCAAGATCTTGCTATTTAACGCCTCTTGATTATTTCTTGTGGGGTTATGCCAAGTAATTAGTCTATGTGGACAAGCCGTACACTATTGAAGTCTTACAGGATAACATAACACACGCTATTCGTGGCATACAGGCCGAAATGCTCGACAAAGTGACGAAAAATTGGACCTTCCGAATGGACATTTTGAGACGGAGCCGCGGACAACATTTACATGAAATTATCTTTAAAAATTAAATTGCAAAGACCAATTTATCGATTACAATAAAAAATTTTAATATATGATGCAAATTTGAGTGTTTTATTCGATTAAAAAAAAACTATGATTAAAAAATCACCCTTTACAAGTATGTATATTAAATTTTAACCTTAGCCATAACAATAATTTGCAATTATTATCCTATTAATATGCGACAATATATTGAGACTCGTATAAGCTATTCTTGTTATTTCTTGTTAATAAATGTACTGATGATACATGGTGTCATAAAAGAAAGTTTGTGTCCAGTAGATCGCTCGAAAAATCTATTAAAGTACACAATTTGGGAATTTATTTTTTAAAAATATTGTCGTTGAAATGTTCGCGGCACTCATTTAAGCGAGCAGTAAAATTTTATTATGACAACTCGAGACGTAGACTCCATGATGACGGACATTTTCTTTCAAATGCGCTGGGGAAGTCAGTTTATTTGTGTAAAATTTAAATTTGAAATAACCCTTTGGAGATGTTTATAGGTTTTAAATCAGAATTGCATGGATCACGATCATGTAGCAAAGACATAATGGATTTTATTGTTGTTATACGTAGGAAATTTTTGCAGTTTATACGGCAACTAGTTGCCTAACATCTCCACATAACGCCCTGAATTTAGTGTAGCTGAATATCCCCTTTTATCTCAAAAAAGGGGCTATAACTTCTCGCGACAACATCGCGGCCCGTATGGACATTTTTGCCGAATAAAGGGGTTTCCAATGTTTGCGTTTCGGATTCAATGCACTCCAATAATAGCAGTTGTGCTTATTTACGGCATCCTGGGACTTTAGGTCTTTGCAGTGCAATGACGATCTATGTACAGAGTGTCGAACGAATCGTACTATGCAATGGAGATCGTTATTTACAGATGTTGAAAAGTTTGTTTTACCCAGAACTAGACCGAAGACGTAACCGTTTCAATAGCTTTTGGTTCCAGCAAGGTGGAGTAACTGCACACATACCCAGACCTGTTATGGCGGATCTCCAATAAAAATTCGCAAACAAATTAATATCCAGAAACTCCAGTTTGAGCTGGCCCTCAATGTCACCTGATCTGACTACACCAAACATTTTTTTTTGTTCGGGGTTATGTCAAGCAAGAGGTATACAAAACGAAACCAAAGAATTTTACTGAATTGAAGCAGTCCATTAAAATAAAAATTGAGACGATCCTGCAATGAATAATTTTCTGATCAGGTATCACAAATGCTTGAGTGAGCATTGAGATCATTTACAGTCTATCATCTTCAAAACCAGTTAGTTAAATAAAATAAAATTGAATTTTCTATACAATAAAAAAAAGATAATGAACTACGTTGCTTAAGAAAAACGTTATATGAATTTCTAATTACATTGCAATTGTGGTGCGCTACCCTGTACATTAAGGTTCAGATCATCACGAACAGACTAATTAAAACCCTCCATGTTTTCTATCGTTCTGGATGATTTTGGTTTCTTTAATTGTTAATTTTTGGAATGAACACTCCTTGGCGTATCATTTAAGTGACGAACATCTGGAATACTCTAGAATCTTCTACGCACTACTGTTGCCGAATCAACGTTTTTGTAAAATTCTCACTTGTACAGCCCACGGTCCGCTTCTGAGTAAGCTAAACAGATATAAACTTTCTCTTGAGACATCCTGTATTTCCTCCTTCAATTCATTATCACTATTAAATCGTCACTACTCAGTTATTCCACTTCATTCGTATAATTTTTAAATTTACTTACGGATCATACGTTGCTGTCTCCAGTTGGTGGCCATTCTCCTTTTCCGATTTCTCAGGATGTTGGTCTGTCATTGTTCACAAATAATAATTGTTGTGTTTACAGTCTTTTGTTGAATTGCTTTTAGTCCATACGAAAACGTATAAGTTTAATACAATAACTAACAAGCAATTTTCATACACGGAACTGATCTGTAACGAATAACATCAATAATAAAATAATAACTAAATTGTAAGTTATTTACTTTAAACTTTAGAATAACAATTGTAAAGAAGCAACACGCAACATAGATGAGTAATGATGCTTAACAAATGAAATTATTTTGAATTAACAAATTCACAAAATGCACCACAGAGTTCGGATCAACTGCTAAAATTAAAATAATAAAAATGTTCGGAAAATTTTCCGCGTTATCAGATTTTTTTGGAATGCATTATTTTTATTTGCAAATATTGTGCAGATGATATCTGCGCGGTGTTGTTGAAATCAATTTGCATTTGCAAATATCGTAATAAAATATTTTTGAGGTTCACTTACTTTGGATGGCTGTTGTGGGTGAATATCTTTTATCACTTCAATCGAATACATTCGATATACAAATGATTGACATCAATAATACGTCATGCCACAGGCAGAAATTATATTGAGCAGAGCATTTGAATCGATAACACTTGTCCCTCGATTCCCACGGTATATACATTTCTTACGGAATTTTGTCTATTACACAGGCCGACAAAATAAATTGGAAAGCAACAGTCACCGACGTTATATCGAACCGTGATTGAATAATAAAGTGTTGTCCATTTAGTGGTTTCGAAACCGCCGTTCTGGCAAGGCTGTCAGTTGTTAAATACCTGTCATCCGAAGTGTTATTTATTTAGTGCAAAGTTAGCCATTTACGAATTTGGGTCGTTTAGCAACCGAAGAAAGCGTAAAAAAAGTTAAAACTTACTACAAATGTGGTGATTCAAACGTGGTCATGTTGATCGCTAGTGTGCAAGGAAGTGGCAAGATTATAAAGAAATTTGAAGAGACTGGAAGCGTTACAGATGTGGTCAGGCCTGTGCATCATCGCACTGTTGAAAATATCGCTTCTGTTAGTGAAGGTGTGGCGGATAATCCGAATTTTCATTCAAAGCGCTATGGCGGTATGATAGCGGACCTTTTTGGCCTGCAATTGAAAATTATGAACCAGGCGATATGTGGTTTCAACAAGACGGTGCCACGAGCCACATAATACGACCAATGTTGGCTTCATTGCATGAGAAGTTCACAGAAATCGCAACTTCACGTTTTGGCAACGTCAGTTGGCCACCAAAATTACGTAATTTGTGGGGCTCTCCAAACGTTGAAGCATTTAAAAACCAAAGTTCGTCAAGTTATCGACGATATGCAGATACTGAAATATGCGAAAAAGTGGTGGAAAACTATCTTAAAAGGATCCACCGCCGCAACTGATCCAGAGGTGGTTATTTAAATGACATTGTATTCCGTACAGTTTTCGAAAAAATACGGCCCAATGACACCTCCAGACCATAATGTGCACCAAACGGTCACTTTTTCCGTATACAATGGCTTGGACAAATGAACTCCATCGCCGAAGAAAATGTTCGATTTGTATTAAGTTTTAACTATTTTTACGCGTTCTTCGGTTGTTAAATGATCCGTATTCGTAAACGGCAAACCTTTCAGTAAATAAACAACGCTTCAGATGACAGGTATTTAACAGCTGACAGCCTTGCCAGACTGGCGGTTTTGAAACTACTAAAAGGGTAACCCATACTAAGGACATTTTTGATGTGACATTTGACACAGATATCTGGCACAGTTCAGTGTTAACCAGTCTAACTTTCTGGACACAGTATAAGTTTTAGTACATAAACAAATATTTCAATCAAAATGTATTTTTTGCGATAATATGATTTTTTTAGGACTGACATTAACAGTTTCCTCCCATATTCGAAAAATTACAATTTACGAAAAACACATTTTAAAATCTAAATTCTAATCCGAACCCTGTCGTTATTAAGTTATAAAACTCAAAACTTGACTTTAATAAACACAATTTGTACCGCACAAATTATGGATATTAGCTGCACGCACGGAGGCTCATCGTACTTAAATCAATGTTGATTTTGATTATTTGCACTTTGCAAATTAATAATAAATCATTGACAGCGCTCTTATTGATCGTAACAAAGAACGAGCGATCTGCCACCTGTTGGTAAACAAATAGAGAAATCTTTGTGGTGAATGATGTTTTTTTGCCCAACCCCCCTCATTTCTTGTGATGCCAATATAATACTTTATAGCCTTCACTTTTAGTTCTAGCGATTACTTCACTCCTTATAAACAAAATTATTTTATATTTGCGATGACTTAGTTTTTATGACGACTCGGCAAATATTGACATTCCACCAGTGGGCCAAAATCTTATTAAAAATCTGTTTTTTTTTTTAATTTTCCTCATATCAATTTGAAGGACGGATGGCTGAAATTTATCTTTATTGCACAGCAATAATTCATGTTTTTGTATTTCACTTCATTATTTCACTTCATATTTATTGTTTAGTCAACGTTATTGTTTTATTTTTATGGGGTTTTTTCTGTTGCTTAAAATTGAAGCTGTTTAACATCACCGGGCTGAGAGGAGAGCTCTGGCAAATTTCTTTGTAAACAAATCTGCCGATGTAAGAATTTTTAGCTTCATGGAGTGGAGAAATTTGTAACAGATCTTTTTCACATATTCCATCTATTTGAGCCACATCACATTTTCAAAGTCCATCGAGTTTTCGCAAAACTTGTGCTATTACTTATTTTTTGCATTAATGCTGATTTGTTAATCAAATCTATACTTGGATACTTGAATTTTTGTTTTTTTTACATTGCCTTTCCCTTTTACTACTGGTATCATTGCCTCGCTCTCAGTGGTTTACCTTGAAAGAATGCGGATCGGGTCTTTGTTTTACAGCTGTTTACAGTTCCTGCTACAACTTTCTTGCTAGTACTTAAATATCGGTTTTAAAACGCGTTTTGCTTTGGTTTTGTCTTATTGCTTTTTGGTTTCAAACTCTCGTTAAAGTTGAGACCTGCTTTTGCTTGGTATCCACTCACTACTTCTATCGTACGATTGTTTGCCTGTAGCTGCTGAAATACCCGTCCAAAGCTTTTGAGTCTCTAACAACGACTGAGCACAAAAGTGCGTTACTTGTCCGACGAAAATCGCTTATGTTACGAGCGTAATCGAATGGCGTTAGCGCGCCGACGAACACTGCGCCGCTAATCGACAACGGTTAATCTTGCTTTACTGTTGGTTGGTTACCTTTAGGATTTCGAAACCGAAATATGGATTTCACCGATTGCGATCATTGTACGAAGTAAAAACCGCACATAATAACGTCGGTTGTTACTCGCTTACTGGCGTTGGCGGTTTCAGCATCATTTTATGGTTTTTATGTGCGCTATGATTTAGCATTATCATTTAAGGCCAATAACGTTTTAATACCAGGCAAATTAGCAATAGATTACATTAAACTGATAATCGAGAGTTTTATAATTTTTTGTACTTTAAAGTGTCCGAATTTCACACGACTAAGGTGTATAGACTTGCATAGTGTCTTAGTTGATCGATGTTATTTGAGACAGTTGTTCATTAGTGTTCAATAATTTCATTTGAATTTCAAGAAAAATTAACTGAAGTGTGAAAGAAGATCATTGCTGTGAATGGGTTAAATCTTGCTGAAACTCTTCACTCATTCTGTGTCAGCAAAATTCTAGTGACTGAGGTTAATTGTGAATGATTATCGGAAATAGTGTCAATGGTGCGGCCTTGTTAATGCCATCTCCAGAAAGTTCAGGCCAGGATCCCAAACAAAGATATAGCTCCGGTAGTTTCCACTTTGTCTGGCGAGGTTGTCAGCTGCTAAATACCTGTCATCTGAAGTGTTATTTATTTAGTAAAAAGTTTGCCGTTTATGAATATAGATCGTTTAACAACCGAAGAACGCGTAAAAATAGTTAAAACTTAGTACAAAGGTGGTGATTCAAACGTGAGCCCTTCTTGTGCATTGCGGGGTGATTATGATTAGGGGTCATAATCGACCTACTGTGCAAAGAATTGACAAGATTATAAAAAAATTTGAAGAGACTAGAAGCGTTACAGATGTCGTCAGGTCTGTGCATCATCGCCATGTAAGCACTGCCGAAAATATCGCTTCTGTTAGTGAAAGTGCGGTAGATAATTCGAATTTCAATTCAGAGCGCTATGGCGGTATGATATCACACTTTTTTTGACCTGGAATTGAAAATTATGAACAGGACGATATGTGGTTTCAACAAGACGACCGATTTTGGCTTTATTGCATGTAAAGTTTTCAGAAAGCGTAATTTCACGTTTTGGCGACATCAATTGGCCACCAAGATCATGTGGTTTGACGCCGTTAAACTTTTTTGTGAGGCTACGTCAAAGACCGTGTTTTTGCGAATAATCTCCAAACGTTGGAACATTCGTCTAGTTATCGTCGAAATATCGCCCGAAATGTGGGAAAAAGTGGTCGAAAACTACCTCAATAGGATCTACTGCTGCAACCAATCCAAGGCGGTCATATAAGTGACGTTGTATATTTCGTACATAATGGCAAAGTCCAAGCATTATAATAAAATACAATTTTCGTCGAAACCGTAGCTTTATATATGTTTCATTTAACTTTTGAAACCAAAAAATGGATAACCCGGTATAATGAATAGGAAGTTGAATGGAAGAAGTTTTTCAGACTAAACTTCCTCACACGAAAGAACGCCCCCATAATCAATACAGCTACCATATTCACTACTGCGTTCACTATCTCCTGTGATTTAAGTCACTTATTACTTAGGAAATAACTCAACAGTTTAGTTGCAGGTATTTAATATTAGATTATGAATAACATAACCATAACCACATTATTCATAATCTAAAATTAAATACCTGCAAATAAACTGTATTAGGTAGAATTATCTTTGAACTGGAGACGGTTTTTTAAGTTGGTTTATGTTTTCAAAATATTGACTTACAAAGTTTAGAAGGCATAATTGGCAATAATTTTTTTTTCCAATAAGAATATAACAAAAGTCTAGTATAGTGGTTTTATATAATATAATAAAAGACCATATGTTGGATCTGTTACTGTAGTATATGAGTGTAATTTCTCTGTATTTTCTGTGTATAGAATATACAATAATATATTGTATATAATATATACAATAATATATACAATATACAATATACCATCAAAACCACTGCCTGAATATTCAAGTATGATATATGTATGTAATCTCTTGCCCTCTTTATCTGTAAATAGGACTTTTCTAGAATTATGTTTACGACAGTAAGTTCTATAGTTATATAGTCTATTGCTATCTCCTTTTCACTTGTTATGTAAATAAGAACATTCTAGAATTAAATCTATGATAAACAACACTATTCTGTAAATATGTTTGTCTTTGTTGCACCCATTATGTATATGTAAATATGTGTTCTCTCTGGAATATCGTAGCATTTTCTAGAATAAGTCGTTTTATTATAAATAGAGCAACTTTGTACGTTTAAATGGGATTAGTAAAGTTTGCGTTGATGTGGAAATACGTTCCACGATACCAAATTACCAACTGGCATTACTATGAAATTTATTTGGTGGCCGTAGGCATGGTCAGGATCTTACGGTTATTAAAATAGTTTGGCTATTTTGCTTTTCTGCGATAAGGTTTTTGCAATTTTTGTCAAATCCACTATTTTCTATGACAGATTCTGGAAGAGATGTGTTTAGCTTGTCCAGTTGCTGTACCAAACTAGTAGTTTCGTACAGACATTTCAAGAGTTATGACGAACGATATCTCAGAATTAAGTCATACAAAAATTTTGGGGCAAAAAGATTCAATTAATCTCAGCAAAAAAAGTGGAAGAGTAGTATTTTCACAGTTTGTACAAAAGCAATATGAGCACATTTTCAGCTTCTGGACAAACTCTTTTTAATTATATCAAGGGGACCGATGAAATAACGACGTTAAACATTTTTAGTATTTTTTTTTTTTTTGGGTTTCCTATACAGAAAGCTAAATTTTTTTTCCATGTGTTTAAAATTGTGGTTTATAAATTAGTTTTATTATTGTTAATAACTAACTATTTATTAATAATTTAGTTAAATTATGTCGTAAAAATGATCTAAAGAGTTGTCATTGCTACAGATGGTCTTGTGAAAAGGCATTGAAAAGGTTTCAAAAACAACAGCATCCCTCCTTCCAATTGTTCACCACGTCTCGACAACGATTAGCGGATTCTTTTAACTTCTCTGAATGCTCTTTTTTACAGGGGTCAATTCACTTGGCGAACCATATCTCAGAATTAAGTCATAGAAAAATTCTGGGGCAAAAAGATTCAATTAATCTCAGCAAAAAAAGTGGAAGAATAGTATTTTTATAGCTTCCACAAAAGCAATATGAACACATTTTCCGCTTCTGGCCAAGCTCTTTTTAATTACATCAAAGCGACCGATGAAATAACGACGTTAAACATTTTTATTAATTTATTTATTTTTTTTTTTTTTGGTGTTTCCTATACAAAAAGTTATAATTTTTTAACATGTGTTTAAATACTGTTGTTCATAAGTTAGTTACATTAATTACTTATGTCGTAAAAATGATCTACAGAGTTTTTATTGCTAGAGATCGTCTCGTGAAAAGGTTTTAAAAACAACACCATCCCTCCCTCTTATGACAACCCCATGTTAAATCCATCGGTGATTATCCATCCTTCACCACTTCTAGACCACGATCAACAAATCATTTAAATTTCTCTGGAAACTATTTTCTTACAGGGATGAATTTGTGTCAGGTGTGAATTCCTGGACCTGGATATTTCATCTATGATTATACATCGACGTACAAATTCGGTTACTAAAATATCTTCACAACACTATTTTCGCTCTATTGAAAGCAAGCGCACAGCTTTCTCATCCTCAAATCTTCGCTCAATATACGATGTATATCACTTTTTGAAATACCTATCATTTTAGCTAGCTCACGCGCCTTCAGCCGACAATCATCCAATACCATTTTGTTGATTTTTTTAACGGTGTCTGGCGTGGACACCTCAATTGATCTACCACTACGGTGTTCGCCTTGGCAGTTCGTGCGGCCTCGTTTGAACTCTGCTACCCAATATTGTAAAGTCGTAAACGAAGGAACACATTCGCCCAGAGTAGAATCTACCTCGGCTTTAATATAGGTTGGATTGAGACCTTTCAAACGGAAATATTGTATACTAAACAACATAACGGTGACCAATTTTTTTCCATATTTACAAATTCGCTAAGATCGTTTGCTTTTGGTGGCTCAAATTAAAATACTAAACAACGTAGCGCCTTAAAACTTATAACGTACGTTTTATAGGGTTGCTACTTTTTAACAGAATAATTTTTTTTTTTCAAACTACTGGCACCATCTATACGTCAGGTTGGTTAGTTTCGGGACCGCCCTCGTATCTGTATATTATTTTATTAGCAAATAATATTTTTGATTTTCCTTGAATTGTTACTATAATATAATATAATATATAATAATAATAATAATAATAATAATAATAATAATAATAATAATAATAATAATAAAGTGACTTGTGGCCGAGTCCACCGTCATGTTCAGCTATAAATGGAC
>JAHXMU010000210.1:73778-91189 GCA_019455685.1 Philornis downsi
TATATTGCTTAATTTTGTCATTCTCAAAATATTTTGCAATCAGTAACGTCAGTATTGATAAATGAAGAAAAAATGTCAGTCTGGCAGGAATTTATTTTTTTTGCTATTAACAACATTTATCTGGTGATACCAACAACAAAATAGAAAATTTTGCAGTTATCAAATTTTCGCCGTCATCAAATAAATTTTGTTTTGCTGATCTTTGATATCGCTACTCCAAAGTCATTTCAAAAGTTTCCAACAACCTTAACAGATAACATTACCAAAGTTGGATCAACGTATACTACCGCTCAAAGCTATTTGTAACATACGAGTGTGTTCAAAAAATACAATACGTACGTTCGACTTTTGATTATTATTTTTTTATGTTGGTACACTCGTCTCGAAGATATGTTGACGGTATATGTTGAGGCATAAATAAAACAAGTGTTTTGCGTGTTTGGCGATTTTTTGCTATCGAAAAAAATGGATCAAAAAAATTGCATCAAATTTTGTGTAAAAAATCGAATTAAGTGCTCAAAAATACTTGAAATGTTGACAGTGGCATATGGTGGCAGTACTCTGAGTCAAAAAAATGTTTACAAGTGGTACAAGCTTTTCACAGAAGGTCGAGAAGATGTTAATGACGACGCTCGCTCTGGACGCCCCAGCACATCCGCTACCGATGAAAATGTTGAGAAAGTGAACAAAATTGTTATGAAGAATTAGAGAAATTGCTGAGAATGTCGGCGTATCGGTTGACCCATGCCGTGCAATCTTTTCGGAAATTTTGGACATAAAGCGTGTAGCAGCGAAGTTCGTTCTAAATTCGCTGAATTTTTACCAAAAACAACGTCGCATGAGCGTTGCTAAGGAATTGTTGAATAACGTCTGGATCAACGATGATCGAGATTTGCTTAAAAGGGTCACAACTGGTGACGAATCGTGGGTATATGGTTATGATATCTAAAAACCCAAAACCCAATCGTCCCAATGGAAGAGTCCAGGAGAGCCAAGACCAAAAAAGCACGCCAAGTTCGATCAAATGTTATGATTTTGCTCACTGTTTCCTTCGATTACCATGGAGTAGTGCATCAGGAGTTCGCACCCCAAGGTCGCACGGTAAATAAGGAGTATTACCTTGAAGTTATGCGCCGTTTGCGCAAAGTAATACGAAAAAGCGTCCGGAATTGTGGAAAAAATTCTTGGCTTTTGCATTATGATAATGCAGCTGCTCACTCATCTTTCCTTGTGAGAGATTATTTGGCCGAAAACAACACCGTTATCATGTCTCAGCCACCGTTTTCACCAGATTTGGCCTGTGACTTTATTTTGTTCCCAAGATAGAAGAGACCCATGAAAGGACGGCGTTTTGCGACGATTGAAAAGATAAAATCCGAATCGCCGAACACGTGTCTTATTTATGCCTCTCACGAACAAACTAAACATGCTATATGGATAAAGCCGTCAACATATCTTCGAGACGAGTGTATCAACATAAAAAAAAAAAAATAATAATCGAAAGTCGAATGTACGTAACCCCGCGAAATTTGAAAATTCGCCTTATTTTTTAAACACACCTCGTATAGTGCTTTTTAAAATGTTTATCATCTCAACTAGCCCTCGCACATCTTCAGCCGACGATCATCCAATATCATATTGTGGATTTTCTTAACCGTATTTGGCGTGGACACCTCAATTGGTCAACCACTACGGTGTTCGCTTCGGCGCTGGTACGGTCTCGTTTAAATTCTGCTACCCAACATTCTAGAGTCGAAAACGAAGGAGCAGTCTCCCCCGTAGCAGAATTTAGCTCGGCTTTAATATTGGTTGAAATGAGACGTTTCAAACGGAAATATTGAATTACATAACGGCGACCAATTTTTTCCATGTTTACAAATTCATTGAGATCATTTGCTTTTGATGGCTTAAATAAAATTAAAAAAAAAAAAACGTTTTATAGGGTTTCACTTTTCAACAAAATAATTTATTTTCAAACTTTTGGCACCATCTATACGTCAGGTTGGTTAGTTTTGGGACCGCCCTCGTATCTGTGTATTATTTTACTAACAAATAATATTCTTGATTAAGTTTAAGTTTGACGGCGTTTTCCTTGAATTGTTATTATAATATATATGTATATATGTTATTATAATATATTGCTTAATTTTGTCATTCTCAAAATATTTTGCAATCAGTAACATCAGTATTGATAAATAAACAAAAAATTTTAGTCTGGCAGGAATTTGTATTTTTTTTTGTGCTATTAACAACATTTTGCCAGTTATCAGATTTCTGCCAACAACAAACAAATCTTGTTTTGCTGATCTTTGTTATCGTTACTCCACAGTAATTTCAAAAGTGTCCAACAACTATAACAAATAACATTACCAAAGTTCGATCAACGTATACTCCCGCTCAAAGCAATTTGCTACATATTCGTATGTTTGTTTTCATAACATCTCGGACATTTGCGTGATGCTAAAAAAACAGCTAAATAGATATACAGGGTGTCCGTCGGGAAGGTATACTACTTTGTTTGTTTACAGTTTAATTATTTAATTTCGTTTATAATTTAATTATTTTGATTAACTGAAAGAGAGATGGAATACAGATAAATGTCCGCCTCTGTTAGCCTCACAAGTGCGAGAATGTAATCATCTCACATGTGTGAGAATGTAGTCAAAAATGTGCTCAAAAGACATTTTTGATTACATTCTCACACATTTCACGCGGTATTTCATTAATTTCATCACGAATATTCTGTTTGAGTTGCTCAAGCGTTTCTGGTTTGTTTGCATAAACCTTGCTTTTCGGATATCTCTACAAAAAGAAGTCCGGAGCAGTCAAATCAGGCAAACGAGGAGGCCAATCAACATTACCATTTCTTGAAATAACTTGTTGTGGAAAGAGGTCTCACAATAATTCTATTGCAATACTGGCTATATGCGATGTGGCACCGTCTTGTTGATAGCACATGTTAATCAAGCCCAAAGCATGCAGTTGTGGCGTTAAAAAGTTTTCAATCATATCACGATAAGCCTCCCCATTGACAGTTACCATTACGCCGTTTTCAGTTTTAAAGAAGTAAGGTCAAATGATTTCTCCTGACCAAATTGCACATCAGACTGGCACTTTTAATGGGTGCCCAGAACTGACTATTCTGTTTATTCACATATCAATTCTATTGAAAATGTGCCTCGTCACTCATTATGATTTTTTCATGAAAATCGAGGTTGTCATGGGCGAGCTGTAACATCCATTGGCATATGCACGGCAGCGTAAACGGCCTGTGGTAGAAGCTCTTGTGTCAATTGAATCTTAAATGTGCAAAATTGTGGCCAAAGTTGTTCTTTGAAGACCAAGCTCCGAAACACGGCGTCGAATTGAATCTTTCAAATTTTGCTAATGTCTTTATTTACTATATGACTTTTAGCAAGAATTCCGAATTCAAAAAGAAAACCATCAACATTACCTTGATTTGTGATCGTGTTGTGATTGTGTTTTTTTGGCCTCGACTCAATTGGGAAACGGAATTCCGTAGTTTGTGGACTAATCTTCATGTCAAACTATAAAACTCATGTCTCATCACCAGTTATAATGAGTTTTACGAATTTGAAGTCGAAATCATCTTATTTTAGCATGTCTTCATCGACCTTTACGCGATTGAGTTTATGACCAAATGTATGTCTTTCAGAACCCGTTGAACGGTAACACATTTCGTACCCAAACAATCGTGTAAAATGCTAAAAATTGATTTGCGAGACACAGAAAATTGAACAGCTGTCTCTGCCAACCTTAAATTACCATTTTTTTTTTTCTGTCACCATTCCTTTCCCTTTATCGATTAGCTTCAGTTGAAGACCATTCGACACTCAAAATTCCATTTACAATAAAAAAATTGAGATAAACTCTTTGTTCGTTATTTTTTTTCCTTTGTAAAATTCGCAAATCATACTTGAGATGAACTAACAAAATCGAGCGCTGTAAAAATACTAAAGAGTAGATTGCTCTCAAACTCTGCGTCAGTATAGAGGACGGTTCAGCCAAGTTAGCGATAAAAAAAAAATGTTGACAATCCCTGTAAGCTTGATTTAAAAATAATCAATTTTCGCTAAGTGTTTGACGGAATATGTTTTAAATAGACAAAATAAAAAACATGATTTTCAATGAGCAAAAAGACTTAAAAATTCCAGTTCTTAACTTATGATCTTTTTAACACATGCGAAATCGTCAATATTTACGGTATCAGATTGTTTATCTTATTCACAAAAACGTACTCGTATTAATAATTCAAATTTTCAAACTTAAAAGGTTGTGAAAAAGGTCCTTAATGCTCTCTTCCAATACCGAACCACTGGCAGGCTCTAAAACCCCTTCATCACCGTTTGTGAATGTCTACATTTTAATTCGGGAAGGGAATATTACGAATGAAAGGCACATACATGTTTTGCCCGTAATTTAAACTTAGTTTGAAAAAAAGTACACAAATCATTACTCTACGTTACTCTGGTTTGTTCCAATTTTCTACTCAATTGTCTCCATGCCATCCATAGTCGAACAAAATAAATTGACATTAAATTGAATTTATTTTTCTTCACATCTTCTAGAACCATTATAACCGATTGTGGTGTATTAATAATTGTATTTTGCTATTAAACCCGATTTGTGAAAATCATGGCTTCCGCTACTCACGCTCCTCCACGTGCCACTTATGTGGATTACTTAATTGATGAACCTCCAGCACCACCGCCGGCCCCCAAAAAGAAACGACTAACGAAAGCTGAGCGTAAAGAACGTCAGCTGAAAGAAATGGTGGAATTTCGAAAGCTAGAAATTACCGTAAGTAAATAAGAAATTACCGTAGTTTAGGGAGCTTAAAATTGCTGTTATAGAATTAGAGAATTTTTGTTTTATGATATTTCCAAAAGGACGAATTGAGAAGGGAATTGGAATTGTCCAAAAAGAGCTCTAAAAGAGGAGAGAAAATATGGATGGAAATGTGTCGCGAAATAAAGGTGCAACAGATGCGAGAAGAGTTAACGGTGAGTTAGAAGATACTTTCTTAATTTTGAAAGATATAAAAAAAGAGAAATTACCGTTAAGTCCTGGGAAGCTAAGACCAATCGCATTCTGGCTCAAAAAGATGACAAAGTGGCTTCGCTGTTGGATGAATTAGCGGCAACAGAGGAAATGCACAAACGCAGTTATTGTGTTCAATTGCAAATCATGGATTATTTAGCAGGTTTTATATAAAAAAAATTCGGATATTTTCAGTTCATGTAGTTCTTTTCTAAATGCCAGATGTTTTTAAAGCCTTTCAAGACCACTTGAGATTCCAGTACGAAACTCAAGCCAAGGAAATGCTTCATGATTTCTATAACGAGACTTGCGAATTAGGTGAAATTAAAGAGACTTATAAACGCAAGTTCGAAAAGAAATTAACGATCATTAATCTTGAGATGAACAAACAACTCTCTGAAGACTATACCACATCCATAGAGAAGCGAGATGATTGCGTGAATAATGAAATTTTAAAGCGCTATTCTATGCGTGATTCCACCGCCAAGAAAATGAATGAGTTGCATGCACAATTATTGGAATTCCTAGGAACACTGCTGAATACTTCGTTGGATGCTTTGAAATATGACAAAGTTAACTATCTAATGCAACGCCAACGGAATTTTGTCACTGAATCGCAGAAGTTAAACGACGCCGAAGCGAGAAATACTCAAACGCTTCAGGATATTCAAATGGAATTAGTTCGTGTGGACACGGAGGCTCAGCGCAAAATTAACGATTTGAAATTGGAATACGCGTACTTTGTACAAATGCGTAAAGCAATTGAGAAACAAATGAAGTTGGATCGTGAAACCACTTATAAGAAGCTTAAGATATTGACCACAGAATGTTATGGGATTTGCAAAGTAAGTGAGATCTTCGTGATCAGTTCATACATAAAGAAAAAAAAAGACACTTCAATACGATCAATGACATCTTGTGAATAACAGAGGAAGCTTGACGAATTCGATAAGTTTGTAAGAAGTTATTTTTAGATTTACTGAAAGCAATATGACGTGTAATGCCAAAGTGCCTGCCACTCTGGTTCTTTGTTGAAAAAATATTAGCACACAGTTCATACCAAATTTATTTACAGTGCTAAAATTAGGTCTTAATAAGAAATGATTTAGAAATGTACATCAAGTTGAAAGAAGTTGAGTGGCTTATGGAATATTTGGAATATTTTACCATCTTTCTCGTATATCGCTCTCATTTTTGCTGTTATTTTCCAATAGTTTCCTTTTAATATTGTCATCCATAAAGATGAGGGTTTATTATGGTGTCTTCAAAACCGGCATCGAAATTTCCGTCAGGTGAACTGACTTACGTGGCCCGTTCCAAAACTAGCCGTTGCCAGTAGTTTGGAAGAAATTGTTTTGGTGAAAAGTGGCAACCTTATAAAACATATATTTTAAGTTTCAAGGCGCCACGTTGTTTAGTGTTTTTATTTGAGCCATCAAAAGTAACGCTCTCAGTGAATTTATAGACATGGAAAAAACTCGCCACCGTTATGCAATTCAATATTTTCGTTTGAAAGGTTTCAGTTTAACCCATATTAAAGCTGAGCTAGATTCTACTCTGGGGAAGTCTGCTTCTTGGTTTACAACTGTAAAATATTGGATAGCAGAGTTTAAACGAGGACGTACAAGCTGCCAAGACTATCATCGTAGTGGTCGACCAATTAAGGTGTTCACGCCAGACACGGTTAAGAAAATCCACAAAATGGTATTGGATGATTGCCGGCTGAAGGTGCGTGAACTAGCTGAAATAATAGTACTATGCATCGTGTATTGACCGAAGATTTGAAGATGAGAAAGCTGTGCGTAAGGTGGGTGCCACGTTTGCTTTAAATAGAGCAAAAACAGCGTCGTGAAGATGTTTCAGTGGAGTGTTTGACGATATTTCACTGCAATAAAACCGAATGTTTGCGGCGATTTATGAACATGGACGAAACATGTGCCCACCATTTCACACCTGAGGCAAAGAAAGAGGCAAGGCAGTGGACTGAAATAGAAGAATCGTGTCCAAAGAAGCCAAAGACGTTCCATCTGCAGGCAAGGTCATGGCGCCTATTTTTTGGCATGCGCGTGGGATTATTTGTACACATTATCTACAGAAATGACAAACCATTAACGACGAATATTATGCTAATTTATTGCAGCGCTTAGGTGACGAAATAGAAAGTGTTGTTTCATCAAGACAATTATCTAGTTCACAAACCCACTATCGTGATGGCTAAAATTAATGAATTAAAGTTCGAATTCCTTCATCACGTACCTTACTCGCCAGGTTTAGCTCCCTCGGATTATTTTATATTTCCAATCTTGAATAAATGGCTCGGTGATAAAAGATTTGCCAACACTGAATAGGTGGAATCTGTGCTTGATGGCTAGTTTAAGGAGTTTGATAGTTCTTATTATAAACAGGGTACAGAAGCTGGAGAAAAGGTGTATAAAGCTAAAAGGAGATTATGTTAGAAAATAAAGAAAATTCCTCTACTTTTTTGAGTCTTCATTGTTAGGTCGGCTAGCTTCGGGACCGCCCTCGTATATCAAATGTATTTAAAGTGCTAGAATCAGGTCATGAACAGAAATGTTTAACATATACATATATTAACACCAATATTTGCAATATTTTAACACATTTCTTGTATACCTCTCCCATTTTTGTCGTGATTTTCCAATACTTTCCTTTCAATACTCTCACTTAAGAGGAGGTGGGGTGTATTAAGGTGTCTTCAAAACCAGTATAAAAGTTTCGGCCAAGTGAATTGACTTATATACATATACCCAACATCCTTTTGCCTTGGTGTACGCAGTGTCAGTGTCAGTTTTGCAAAAGTGTACGCAATGACAGAAGGAGCGTGATAAATCAGTAAATGTACTGGATTAATGCACAATATTGCGTTTGGTACAATTAAACCCAGGGTTTTATTACGGAAATGTAATCTAGTGTATTTTTTTCTCATTTTACCAAGAATTACATTAAGCTCTATTGATAAAAACTTAAGTTACTTCAGTCCATATAATATAATTTACGATATGGTTTGCATGGGATGTACCCGAATAGTCACGGCACTGAAATTTACTTCCATTCTCAGCACTAAGTATATCAAACGCACGACGTGGGTCTAATTTGGCTGAATTGAATGGAACGCTAGGAAAGATATGAGGCTAAGAATATATGGGTTAAACCGGTTATTTAGATGAGATGTTTTGTTGTGAATACTTGTAGATTTTTCCCAAATTTTTGCCAGATACTATATAGTAATAGAATGAACATAAATTTATGTTGTTGTTGTTTTGGAAAATCGGTCAATTTGTATGTAAGGGCATGACAATGGGCTTCATTTTCATTTTCAGACATTACCTTAGTTCGTAAACCCTCTTAATATGCGCAAAATTTGAATGAATTTTGTGTAACTTTATAGATATATATATATGAACCTGAGAAAACATTAGTTAAATTGGTCATTTATATGGGAGATACCAGAAGGAGTACGGTTAGCCGGTTAATTTTCTCAAATTTTACCAACAGTTGTAGTTCAAAAACGAAAAAAAAGTTTCCTTCTTCTTATGTTGCGGCTGAAATATACATACGGGTCTATTATACGCCGCTCGAAGAAAATAATTGCAGACGCTTCGATCTTCTGCGCCTCTCCAATTCGTTACACCAAGTTTCGATAGTACTTCATAAATGTCGTATTTCCAACGGAGCTTTGGTCGCCCTCTTCTGCGCCATCAAGTTCGTTGTCGAAAACTTTCCGTGCCGGATTATTTGAGTCCATCCGCGCAACATGACCCAGCCAACGCTAACGCTGTATATTAATGCGTTTGACCACGTCGATGTCGGTATATAGCTCATACAGCTCTTTGTTCATGCGGCGCAGATACTCTCCGTTAACAGTGATGGGTCCATATATTTTCCGGAATATTTTCTTCTCGAAAACTGTCTGTACGTTTCGGAAATCCGGCGAATTTGTATGGGAAGTACCAGCAGAGGTGTGACGATCTGAGTTATTTTCATTCCCAGACACTATCTTTGCAATCCGTTAAGGTATGAACATAACAATATATGGGTCATTTGTATGGGTGGTATCTGAAAGATAACCATATCCTGACAGATTTTTTCGGATTTTAACAAGAATCATAGATAAAGATAGTGGAAAACAATTTAGGTCGCTGCTATCCATGAATTATGAGTTGCTGGAAAAATATTTAATTTTGGAAAATCTGTTAATTTCTATGTGAAGTTTTAAAATTGTTATTTGTGTGGCCGGTGCCATTTCCCTCGGTCAAATCACAACTTAGCATAGCCTGTGATTCTTTCTTAGCTGCCATAAATATACTGTGAAAATTTCGCGACAATTGGCCTAATAGCTTTGACACTTACTTGGAATAAAGGCACAGGCATACAAATATTCAGATTATGTAGATGAATGTTTCGTATGATAGCAGAGATGTTGAAGAACATTGATATATTATTATATTATTCAGAAGTAATGACTCATAAGAGCATTTCCAAAAATAGTTAGCTTAAAAACGCAGTTTTTATATTTTGTGATTTTAAATTGAAAATTTGGCGCGAAATTTTCCATACCAAAAAAGATTATATTGCTGTTTTGACCGACCGAGGCACCAGGTACTCGCGACTGTCGACCACATGACTGCCGGTTCAATCCCGCTTATACTCACCTATCATTATTTGAGAGACGGTCAAATCGATGTGTCTGACGAACTCTTCGAGTAGTCGAATAATCGACAAGTCTGGTAAATGCTTCTTAAACTGTGACGTTCGAAATCATCGTTAAACTGTGGAATGCTTGTAAGCTCAGTGAATGTGAGAAGCTTTCCTATATTTCATTTCTAATTCAGAAATTATGTTTTCACTTAGCTGGAGCTAAAAACATTATTTTAACTTTCATTTACACATCGTTTCTTAATGTAAGGTCGGACAACTTTAGCAGAAAATTAAATTATCGGCATCTTTATCCGAAAGAGGGACGTTAAACAATGTTTTGGTATTGAATTCAATAAGTACTCACCAAAACACCCTCAAATAAAAATACTTTTATATCTCATTCATTGCTCTTTTTATTGCCAACATTTGCCTACTTCAACAAAGCCTTATATATAGGTAATATACTATATTATAATATGAGGGAACAAACATTTAATGGCAAATTGCTTAATTTTGAAACCACCTACTAAGCCGCTACAATAATTACACCAAACCTACATGAAGTATATTTCGTCACTGCTATTCTCTTTTTTTAGACTTACCAGAAACTCCAAAAATATGGCGATCTTTTATTATCCCTGTCAGCAAACTGCAGGAAACTACAAACTGAATCGGAAAAAGTTATTTCTTATGATGACTTTGAGAAATCCTCTACTCAAAATCCAGAGCTCACCGATGAACAGTTTCAACTTCAAGTCCTAGACCTCAAATCTCACATAGACTTGAACGAGGAAGAATTGCAGGCACAAAGGCAGTTGATGAAAAATTTTTGGCGTCGCCTAGCTTTGGCGGAAGCACAAAATATTTTGCTGGAGGAGAAGAAACATCAGCTAATAAAGGACAATGCACGATATATCAATATGATAAAATCGTTGAGTAAAGCAGATGATGTGGCAGATCTTCAGCAGGCCTTACGAGTGCAATGTGTTTTGGATGAGGAACTACCATGTTTTATTGGCAGGAAAAAACAAATGTTTTAAGGAGTTTTTGCACCATTTATAGTTAGTTTGATTTTGGGAATTAAATACATTTAAATTAATGTGAATTTCTTTGGTTACGCCTATCGATTATCGACTATTAGCGGCACGTAGAAAAGAATTCCATGTACTTTTTTATTATGAGCTCCTTCCCCGCTTCACACATTCTGTGAACTGAAACGCTTTCTATTTTTACGAGGACGGTTCAAAAATTAGCCGACCTGGCGTATAGACTACTAGTGCTAGTAGTTAAAAAAAAAATATTTTGGTGAAAAGTGGTAACCTTATAAAAAATATGTTTTAAGTTTCAAGGCGCCACGTTGTTCAGTATTTTTATTTGAGCCACGAAAAGTGAACGATCTCAGTGAATTTGTAAACATGGAAAATATTAGTCACCCTTATGTAGTTCAATATGATCGACCAATGGAGGTATCCATGCCAGGCACGATTAAGGATATCCACAAAATAGTCTTGGATGATCGTCGGCTGAAGGTGCGTGAGTCAGCTGAAATAATAGGTGCCCTACATCGTATATTGACTGAAGATTTGAAGATGAGAAAGCTGTGCGCGAGAAATGGGTGCCGCGCTTGTTTTCAATAGAGCAAAATTAGCGTCGTGAAAATGTTTCAGTAGAGTGATTGACGATTTTTCGCTTTATAACCATGAATGAGATATGGGTCCACCGTTTCACCCCTGAGACAAAGGAACAGTCAAAGCAGTGTACTGAAATGGTGGAATCATGTCCAAAGAAGGCGAACACGGTTCAATCTGGTAGCAAAGTCATGGCTTTTGTTTTCTGAGCATGGAATTATTTTTATTGATTATCTTCAGAAAGGAAAACCCATCAACTGCGAATGTTATGCTAATTTATTGCAGCGTTTAGGTGATGAAATTATGGAAAAAAGGCGCCATTTGCCGGAAAAGAAAATGTTGTTTCATCAAGATAATGCTCCAGTTCACAAATCCACTATTGCGAGCGCTGAAATTAATAAATTAAAGTTCGAATTCCACCATCACGCACTTTGTCGCCAGATTTCGCTCCATCGGACTATTGTCTATTTCCAAATTTGAAAAAATAGCTCGGTGGTAAAAGATTTATCAACACTGAAGAGGTGGAGTCTGTGGTTGATGGCTATTTTAAGGAATTTGACAGTTCTTACTAAAAACAAGGTGCAGAGGCTGTTGAATATCGCTGACAAAAGAGTATCGAGCTAAATGGAGATTGTGTTGAAAAATTAACAAAAATTTTCGCAACTTATTTGTGTCTTCTTTGTTAGGTCGGCTAGTTTTGAGACTACGCTCATAGACCCACATCTACAGTTTAACGACTATTCTGAATGTCACAATTTGAAAAGCATTTGCAAGACCGGTCGATTATTGAACTACATGAAATGTTACTCAGACACATCGAGGTGGCTGTATGCTTGACTGAACTCAGGATCATGCGAACGATAGTCAAAAATTCTGATTATTTAGATTTATGGTTAATCAATTAAATTGAATTTTGCTTGTTTAGTCAAAATCAATGATTAGAAAAAAAATCTGAATAATTTGTTAATCGATTTACCGAGAAATTATGATATCGAATAATCTTAAAGTTTGATTAACCTATTAATCGCACGCCCCTTCTTCTACTTTTCCATCGAATAATACTTACCATCAGGATTGACGGGATTGATGAAGGATTGACCATTTACTAATATGGATCTTTTAATAACCGAAGAACTCATAAAAATGGTTAAAACTTACCATAAAAATGGTAATTCAAACGTGGGCTTTCAATCGAACAAAATTTCCTTCAGCGATGAAGCTCATTTCTCATTCAGTGGTAATGTCAACAAGCAAAATTGTTGCATATGGGGCTCAGAGAACCTAGAACTGATTGTGGGAAAACCGTTATGATGTGGAGGTGCCATTGGGTCATATTATTTTGAAAATGACGATGGAGGAACCTCAAAAGGATCCACTGCTGCAACCAATTCAGAGGTGGTCATTTAAATGGCATTGTATTTCGTACCTAATGGCTAGGTCCAAGCTTTATAATAAAGTAAAGGCCTCATTGAAATCATAGCTTTATATATGTTTTATTTAACTTTGCTTTTGAAACCAAAAAAATGGATAACCCTACATTATAGATATTTCCGTATTGTTTGAAATTTGTCAATAGATTATACTCGTATAGGGTGATTTTTTAAGATTTAAGTTTTTTAGGTTGGCAGCACTGGTTGATAATGGCGTCCAAACGTCATCTGTCAAAGTGCAAAGTGTACAGTATACACTACCATTTCGTCATGGAAATACTAACAAACGACCAACGATTGCAAATCGTGAAATTTGTTATAAAAATTCGTGCTCTGTGACAAATGTGCATCGTTTGATACGACCATTTTATGGTCGGCATAATCGACCTGCTGAATCAACAATTCGTGCTGTTATCTCCAAATCTCGCAACAAATTTACTTTGTTGGCCATAAAATCATTGACTCGCATGCGTAGAGTGCGTACCGAAGAAAATATTGCAGTCGCAGGGACCAGTGTTAATGACGATCGTGAAATGTCAATTCGTCGCCGTTCTCAGCGATTGGGCATGTGTTACTCAACCACAAAGAATTTTTTTTTCCCCCAAATGGCTAAGTTGAACTTATTTGGCATGTGGTTTCATCAGGACGGTGCAACATGCTCCGTGAAACAATGGATATGTTGAGGGATGAATTTGGTGAGCAAATTATCTCTCGATTTGGCCCTGTGGGTTGGCCCCCAAGATCTTGCGATTTAACGCCTCTTGATTATTTCTTGTGGGGTTATGTGAAGTCGTTAGTCTACGTGGACAAGCCGAACACTATTGAAGCCTTACAGGATAACATAACACGCGTTATTCATGAAATACAGGCCGAAATGCTCGAAAAAGTGACGAAAAATTGGACCTTCCGAATGGTTATTTTGAGACGGAGCCGCGGACTACATTTACATGAAATTATCTTTAAAAATTAAATGGTAAAGACTCTATATAAAAATTTCACTATTACGTTTCTTGTTTACTTTGTTTGCGCATCACAATCAATTTATACTTCAACTCAGTAAAAATAAGAACCTTAATATACAAATTTAATATGCAATTAATATACAAACTATCGAGTTGTTCGGAAAGTTGGTTTGGTTTTTAAAATAAATTTATTTACAAATTTATATACAAGAAAATAATTATTTTAATTTTTTATATAATCTCTTGCTTTTTTACAAACTTTTAATTCCTCCCTCATAAAACTCGCGTGGTTTTCCTGAAAAAATCGTCCAATTCGATTTTTCACTGCCTGTGGGGACGTAGCTTGGCTATTTCGCGTAATTTGTCCAAGCTACGATATAACACTTGATCATATTTGTTAATTTTGAAAAACAACGACATTAAAATAAGTATGAAAAATGAAAGGTGAATAACCTGTGAAAATAAATTTGTTATGTGTTAACTTGCACAAAATACAATGTCATTTAAATGACCGTTTCTGGATTGGTTGCAGCTGTGGATTCTTTTGAGGATTGTCCAGAGTCATTTTCTAAAAAATCGGCCACCAAACAGTCACTTTTTCCAGATGCAATGGTTTTTCCACAATCACCTCTGGGTTCTCCGAGTCCCATATGTGACAATTTTGCTTGTTAACTTAACCACCGAGTGAGAAATGAGCTTCATCGCCGAAGAAAATTTTATTCGATTGACAGCCCACGATTAAATCATCATTTCGTTAGTTAAACTATCCATATTTGTAAATGGTAAAACTTTCACTAAATAAATAGCACTTCAAATGACAGGTGTTTAACAGCTGACAGCCTTGCCAGACCAGCGATTTTAAAACCACTAAACCTCTTATCTGTGCTTAAAAGAAAAAACGACTTAACATACATTTTGTTATTTTGAGGTACAAAAAATCGCTAAAATGAAAATTTTATATAGTTTTTGAAACATATAGAATTTTGAACTGGTGCTTAGACGACCAGATTTAATTTCATGACGTAAACTGTAAAAAATCATACTCTCATTTACATTAATATGTGAAGGTATATAATTTTACAAAAATCACTGCTTTGAAAAATTACCGTAATTTGTGAACTATGCGGAATTTTGAAAAGTGAACAACAACAATCACGAATAAACCCAACTTTGTCCTAACTCCATTTGAGTCGTTGTTCCTTGTAAGCAAAGGTATTATAATGCCTGGTATTATGTGGAAAATTTGACGGAACAACCACGCCTTTCCAGGTGCTTTCGCATTTACGGCTTTTCCCAACGATATCTTTGTTGCAGCTGCAGGCAGTGCTTTTACTGCATCGTTTTTCTGCAAATTGTAACAAATAGAAAATAAGTTTTCCTTCATCCTATCCCACGAATGAGATATTGAAGAGCTTCTGACATTAGATCTCTAAGTCGACCAAAGGAAATTCGGCGACTCGCTGCCGCAGACCTTTTTTGTGAACAGCTCAACACCGCCGATTTTGTTGGCTAAAATCGTATAGAGAAGCCGCCGAGATTATCGGTTATAATCGGCTTGAAATACCATGCTGTTAAGTGAAAGATATTAATGTAGGAATGTATAAGTTAAACTGTGTAATTTGTATGGGAGATACCATAAATAACTTGATTATCCAGTCGAATTTTCCAAACTATTTATTTCTAAATTTACATATGAAATTTCTATATATAATAAACAAATTTCTATATATAATAAGTTATATATAATATTTTTTTTTTGTGGAATATATATATTTGGGAAAATCTTCCGCGATTATCCGGCCTCTTATGGTACCTTCCATATAAATTACCTAATTTAATCTTACATTACATTTGATAAAAATTTAAATAATGCCCTTTATTAGTAATCTTCGAACTTATTTCACAAAACGACGCATGATGTATGCCATAATTGACTGAGTTCAGTTCATCTTATTGAAAAACATCAAGCTAAGATTAATTGAGTTAAATTAATCATTTGCTGTGTTATCGGGTTATCGGGTATATTAGCCAGGTAGCCTGCCAGACAGCTGGACGTCAAATCATAATCGGTTTAAAAAAGTTTGTGAAACAAATTTAGTCAAAAGATATTTGGTACTTTAAACGTTTCCTTTTGTGTCTTACATTTTGGCATATCTCTCCGTTGAAGATTTAAATATTGTGGTTTATACATTCTTATTGTTTCGTTGTGCTACTTTAAAAATAAATCCATTTTCATTTCACCTACACAACAGCAACTTTTTATTTAATAGTTTTATATTAGAGATGTGCGATCAATTGATCAACCAGCCAACTCGACTAACCAAAATTGGGATTAATCAGTCAGTTGATTAATCTTAGATTTGAGTTAATCATGTTTACAATTAATAGATTTTAATTATCTTGTGCGATCAATTGATTAATCAGCCACTCCGATCAACCAAAAATGGGATTAATGCGTTAATTGATTAATCATAAATTTGAATTGATTTTGATTATTTTGTTTATTCAAAACTCTATATTAATTAATTAATCGAACAATTGATTAATCAAAACTTGATTAACTAATTATTTTGTTGTATTTTAAGTTTTGCTACATTTTTTGACATATTTAAAATATGTTGCATTAATATTTCTTCTCTTCTCGATTATTTGATTAATCGATATATGGATTAATCTTTAAGGTTTAGTAATAGTAATAAAGTCTATATTTTAATTTCAATTACAGATTACGCTTGAGGACTTTGCTGAAACGTAGAAATATATGCATTAATGGAAATCCGAAGCAGTGCAGCTGGCCTTTAAAACAGGCTGTGTTTTTTTTTCTTAATCCAATCATATTTTTGTATTTGAAAGAAAAAGGAATGAAACCTTGCGACTTTTTCGTTTCGTTTCGATAATTGAAAAGGAAAAATATTCAGGAATCTGCCTAAATGGGAATAAAAAATAAAATAAAATAAAACAACAATATTGATCTTATCATTATATCTCTTATTTATCGTATTCTATATTATTATATTATCTTATTTGATACTTTTTTTAAAAGAACATCAGTACGTGTTTGTTCATTGGTTCAAATTGTTTTTGCGGTAGTCATCTCTTGCAATGATAAAAAAAGCTGCTTGCAGCAATTCCTCATACTTACACAAAAAAGTATTCAAATGCTATTGTGAATTATGTCGGATGCTGAATAATAGTTGAAATGTAAATATTCTAAAAAAATTTAAATTATTTCAAAAATGAGAATAAACGAGAACTAGTAAATAAAGTGAAATTTGATAATAAACTGAAATAATTATAAATCAGAAAGATGGTACAACATTCACAGTTGAAATCATAATAACAAAAATGAACTTCTTTTAATCACTCTTGACTGAGATAACATTAAGGATTAACACAGACCAGCGACTGCCAGCGCTCTTCGCAATCAAACCATGTAGAATTTAAAGCATTTGTACTTTACAAATCTAATATTGAACTCCAAATGGGGTCCTTTATGGATTTTTCGATATATTATAGCCAAATTGAAATATACTATCACCTCCATTCATTCAGTTTATTTTTTTGGTTCATATCTCGGCTATAAGGTTGAATACAAACTGTAAATTTAAGGATTTCTACCTGGCGAACAGAATCCCACAGTAGGTGTTTTTCGTGAAGCATACATACTTTGC
>JAHXMU010000211.1:9872-29906 GCA_019455685.1 Philornis downsi
GTGCGTATGATATATCCATATGTTTATGTTGCATGTTAATCATACGCCAAAGGGCAATTAAATAGCTAGCAAAAAAATACGGTATTAATTCCCCAAGAATAGTATTTTCATAGCTTATGTAAATGCTGTATGAGCATATGTTCCATTTCTTAGCAAGTCTTTTTCGTACACTAAACAGTTACGAGGGTGGTTACAAAACTAGCCGACAAGACGTCTAGATGGTGCCGGTAATTTGTACTGAAGACTTCATATCAGTCGGCTTCTTGATTTTTCACCAGAATTTGCCATAATGTGAATATTTGGTCAGTTGTTGATTTACCAGGTCAAAAACCGCAGTATCAAAGCCAAATTAGATCACTGGTGCCATAATCAAACTATAAACAATAATTTTCAAATACGTTTTGAAGGTATTTGTCATGAAGATTCCAGATTAAGGGAAGCCTTATTTCACCTTGAGTAAAATCAGATTTTCTTCAAAACATCTCATCAGCAAACCAAACTTAATTGTGGTTACTATAAAAAGTTTGGGATAATAGGAAAATTCTGGAAAACAAAAGCATTTAAATAGAAAGTTTTGTAACTAAATTTTCAAAATTGAAAGACATAGGAAAAAATAATCAAATATACAAACTGTATTAGGCAAAATTTACCATGAGAGGCGGAATATTATTTTAGATTACTAACGACTATTAACAGTCTTAATTTAATAATCTTTTTATCCGAAATTTATTTCAAACAGTTTGAAAATAGACCTCAACTGGTGATCAGTATGAAAACTCGGGAAAACTCTGTTAGCAAGCTATAAAATCATTTCATTTCATCTAATTAAAGAAAACATTCGAAGTGCAGCTATTTTCTAAACTAATGATTTAATTAACATGAGCAGATCAATTTATGATTACTCCTAAACTACCTGCTTGTAGTTTAGGCTACAAATATGAAAATGAAAATATTGGAAAATCGTTGAAATTTATTATATACTAGCCGACCCGGCAAACGTTGCTTTGCCTTCAAATTTTATTTTTATTGGAAATGTTTCATGCCAATCGGTCTATTATAATAAGAAACGCCTATATTTGCGGAAGAATTTAAAATATGTTCACTCAACCGAAATACAAAATTAAATACCGTTAGCAGGAGCAGAAATAATTGATTTTTAATTTGTGGTTTGTATAGGAGGTGCCACTCCCCATAGTCCAATCCCGCCCATAGTTGCAGCAGCACTTAAGATATGTACACCAAACCGATGTACCAAATTTTGTTCAAATACCGTAAACAGGAGCAGAAATATTGGATATTTAATTTATGGTTTGTATGGGAGGTACCACGCCCCATTGTCCAATCCCGCCCATATTTGCAGTAGCACTTAAGATATGTACACCAATCCTACGCACCAAATTTTGTTCAAATACCGTAAGCAGGAGCAGAAATAATTGATTTTTAATTTTTTGTTTGTATGGGAGGTACCACGCCCCTTTGTCCAATTGGACCGAATTGTATTTCGACCTTCGGACATAGTTAAAAACCTTCTCCTGGCCGACACGAATAAGCCCTGAAAGTTTCATGAAGATCGGGTACGCCGTGTGAGAGGAGTTCTCTTACAAACTATTTTTGTACACAGACAGACAGATATTCATTTTTATATATATAGATGTGAAAAAAAGAGATTTGATTCAAATTGCCTATCAGGCTTCAAAATTTAAATTTTGTAAAATTAATTAAAGGATGTCCCAACAAGAACGCAAGATTTAAATTTGGCGCCATTCGAAGTGTCATTGTTTGACATTTCAACAATTGTTATTGTTTGCTAGTAGAAGGTACGAGGTTAGTAAAAATGGAGCGCTACACGAATGAACAACGCATTCTCATTGTGAAATTGCTTTGCCAAAATGGTGAAAGTTTTGCGCCTACAGTTCCCAAATTGCGATCAATTTGGGATCACAATAATGCTCCAAAAGTGTCAACTGTAAAGAGATTAATGGATAAATTTACCAAAACTGGGTCTGTTAGTGATGTAAAGACAACAACGCGCCTTCGACCAGGTCGATCGACCAAAAATGTCGCAGCTGTTCCTGATGATGTCGCTCAAACTCCATCCACTTCAATTCGACACCGAGCTCAGCAAATTAGTGTCTTCAAATTCAGTATGCAGTGAATTTTGACGAAAGATTTGCATCTTCATTCATGTAAAGTTCAATTGACTCAGGAACTGAAGCCAACTGACCATGGAAAGCGAAGGGAGGGAGTTCGTTAATTGGGTATTGGAGAGACAATATGAAAATGCTGATTTTGCCGATAAAATCATCTTCAGTGACGAGGCCCATTTCCATCTTGATGGCTTCGTCAATAGGCAGAAATGTCGCATTTGGGGTGAGGAAAATCGTCGAATGATTCATGAGAAGCAAATGCATTCCCAACGTGTCACTGTGTGGTGTGGATCTTTGGACTTTTTTTTTGTGAAAATGAAGCATGTCAAGCGAAAACAGTCAATGGTGTTCGGTATAGTGAAATGATAACCAGTTTTTTCGTGCCTACAATTGAAGAAATGAATGTGGAGGGCATGTGGTTTCAACAAGACGGCGCCACATGTCATACAGCCGGAGAAACAGTTCAATTGCTGCATTAGTCATTTCTCGGTCGTGTTATTTCGCATTTTGGAGACCAGAATTGGCTGCCTAGATTGTGCGATTTAACACCATTAGACTTTTTTCTTTGGGGTTTTTTGAAGTCAATGGTTTACGCAAATAAGCCGACGACGATTTGAGCCTTAAAAGAGGAAATTGGACACTGCATTACTGAAATACCGCAGCATTTATGCAAAACGGTCATTGAAAATTGCATTAGAAGATCGCGTGTGTGCCAGCAAAGCCGCGGCGGCCATCTGTCCGATGTGTTGTTCCATACTTAACCTCATTGTGCCTACTTTACGACATAATAAAGTTTCACGTTTTTTTTTAATGTCTGTGTTTTATTTAAAATTTAAATCTTGCGTTCTTGTTGGGACACTTTTTATATGAATGAAATGTGGTATTCCCGAAATTAGGAGTAAAGTTGTAAAAATTTGATAGCAATATACCATATTACGAAATGTCATGTGGAAAATGATCGAAAGTCATACGAACACAATTCAATGCGATTAGCTCCTAAAGTAAACATCTAATAGGATAATAAGGCCTGCATAGGATAACTATAGAAATGTTGCGAAATCAATATAAAAATTTGGAAAATTGTATAAATTAATTTTAATAGAATTTCCAAACTTTATTCGATGAAACTCTTCACTAGAGGGGAATATTATTTTGGATTACAAACGATTACTGTCAGCCTTAATTTAAAAAAAAATTTTAAACCGCATACACGAGTAGCTAGTAGTTTGAAAAATAGCGGTGAATAGTTTGCAACCTTTTAAAATATACGTTTTAGTATTTTTATTGGATACATCAAAAGTAAATGATCTAAGTTAATTTGTAAACATGAAAAAGATTTAACACCGTTATGTAATTCAATATTTCCATGCGAAAGGTCAGTTCAATCAATATTAAAACAGAAGTAAATTCTATCCTGTGGGAGTCTGTTCCTTCGTTTAAGACTGTAAAATATGTGGTAGCAGAATTTAAACGAGGTCGTACGAGCTGCCAACATGAACACTGGAATGGTCGACCAATTGAGGTGTCCATGCCTGACACGGTTAGGAAAATCCACAAAATGGTATTGGATGATCCTCGGCTGAGTATGCGTAAGCTAGCCAAAATGATAAGCATTTCAAAAAGTGGTATACATCGTATATTGACCGAATATTTGAAAATGAGGAAACTGTGCGCGAGATAGGTCCCACGAGTTAATACTCATGCATCTTATCAACACGTAGTACGAATATTATCAACATTATCAACCAAAGAAAACGAAAATCACCACTTTGCTACAGAGCAAAGATAAACACTATAAACATTATCACCTAAAGCGAGCAAGAACCAATTCTGATCCAGAACAAAGATAAGCCTTATAAACCTTATCACCCCAAGCAAACAAAGACCCCCACCACACCATAGAACAAAGAATCATTTTATTAGTAGAAGATATCGTAGCACATAGACAGAGTCATTAAGTAACATTTTGTAAGCAGTGTGAAGAATATAGTTCAATAAAACCCACACATTTAATTGTAGCAAAAAATTAAAATATTTTTTTAATTCAATCCTCGTTAAAGGATTTAACTCGCTCTTGCTTTCAGCGTCATGAAGATATTTCAGTTCAGTGTTTGGTGATGTTTCACCGCAATAAAGTTGAATTTTTGCGTCGAATTATAACCACGAATCAGACGTGAGTCCACCATTTCACACCTGAGACAAAGAAACAGTCAATGCAGTGTACTGAAAAAGGGAAAACCGTGTTCAAAGAAGGCTTAGGGGGGTTCCATCTGCAGGCCAGGTCATGGCGTCTGTTTTTTTTTTTTTTTTTTTTTTTTTTTTTTGAGGTGCGCATGAGATTATTTTTATTGATTATCTTCAGAAAGGACAAATCATCATGCTAATTCATTCCAGCGTTTTGGTGATAAAATTATAGAAAACTTCACATTTGGCAAAAAGGAAACTGTTGTTTCATCAAGAAAATGCTCCAGTTTACACGTCCACTATTGCGATGGCCAAAATTAATGAACTAAAGTTCGGATCGCGCATCTAAGCTAATCGCCAGTCAAAACAACTTCCCCTGCACTCCATGAGTGAGATATGATAGAGTTTCATTCAGTGAACTTCTACGCATTATATTTTTAGGCTCATTCAATAGGACCTACAGTTTAACGACGATTTGGAACGCAACAGTTTGAGAAGCTTTCACCAGAAACATTTATCAGACACATCGCGATGACCGCCACTCATGTACAAATAGATGTCTTTGAGCGAAATTGAATCCGCGATCATGCGAACGATATTCGTATTTACTAAAGATCGCGCTACGGTCGGTCGTCAATCATTGCTCTAAAATTGTTATCGACAAAAAGGCTTTGAAGCCGTCGCGTTTAGCGACACTTTGCCTTGTCTTACAACACTGAGAACGATTGAAACACTTACAAATACCCAGATATTCAACTACCAGAATACTTAAATATTTCATTAATACTGAATTATTTAATTATTCAAATATTGACTTTCACAGATGTTCAAAGCTTTCTACTTAATTGCAAGTCATTTAGCCCGCCTCTAGGAATGTCTTTTGTGCCTTAGTGAATTCATTGGAAATGATTTCACCATTTCCTTCACGATTTTTAATTACATTCATTTTAATGTTAATATAGTTTCTTGCCATTAATTTCTTTTCATTTACACATAATAAAAATCTCCGTTGGCGCTTACATTCCGACAACTTAATGAATGATTATATAAATTAAATATGCCTTGAAATTAAACTGCAACACCTTAACTTTGCCGCCGAACTTTCTACCATGTGCCAGATATTAGCGCCTGCTCAAACCTTTAGAGAACTACCGGAAACGTTGTTAAGTACTGAATACAAACGAGAAACAGAGCGTCCATTTTCCAGGAACAATGAGCAAATAAATGCAAAGCGACGTAAGAGTGAGTGAGCGAGGTGTCGAGGTAAAAAATCAAATAAAAATATTTCGCTCAAAGTTATGCTAATAGGCTTCAGTGCGGGGGGAAACTACTTAGTTCCGCCAACAGTTTCCGTTTCCTCTTAGCACATCGAATGCTCTGCCTAATAGTACACAACAATCCAATGAACATTAACAAACTGCAGCTGGTTGGAATGTTGCTGGCATGTCAGCTGTAACTACCGATGCTGCTGCTGCTGCTGCTACTGCCACAGATGGAGATAATGATGTTGAGTATGCTGTTAACTGTTATGTTGACTATGATGTTCGTGGGAATGTGAGGCGTTACGACGCGCCCAGTCATCATAATGCTGAAGACACACTTTAACGTGATGACTGTCAAGAAGATGAAGAAGACGAAAAAACATGATAATTTAACACCGTCAAGTTTTCTAAAGCTGAAAATCTTCAACACCACCATCTACTGTCGTCACAAACAGCTTCCTCCCTTCTAGCCTCTACCGGCGCTCCCTCATCGTTCGTGTTGCCTGCAACTGTGTTAGTAGGTAAAGGTGTAAGCCCAGCATCAACATTCAACACGTGATTTCGTTGTGCTGCTTATATTCTTTGAGGCGGAAACGTAAAACCTAAGTAGGTGTTCGTTTTCATCCGATGAATGAAATGTGAAATGTAATTTCATATCCTGTGCTAGTTAATTTTTAAAGAGAAGTTTGTGCAGCAGCAGAAAAAACAACTTAAATTGCATTCAGTACGTTTCCAAAGGCTATGATGCCAGGGAATGGAATTTGGGAGGGAATATAAAAGTTTGATTTTGGTAACGTACAAAAAATTTAATAAGTTCAAGACAAAGTAGCTACTACCAGTAGTATTTGATCCAGTGACAATGATCACTATATTCACTTGATTATTTCCGGAAAATGTGAAATATATTTGCAGTCACTTGAAAATCTTCAGTAAAGCCTTGAAATTAGGCACCTGCAGTTGCAAACAACTTATAGAGTTAAAAGAGATAATGGAACAGAGATAGGGATTAACCAAACCAATCCAACCAATTCAAAAATTAAAAATGATAAATCAGCAGAGATGAGGATTAGCCGAACCAAGATTTTTGGTGTAGTATAAGGAAATCCATTGTTTTTGTAGCCTTTCAATTTGGCAACTGCTTTTTGCAACCAACTCAAAAATTAAAAATGATAAACCAGCAGAGATGAGGATTAGCCGAATCAATATTTGTGGTGCAGTAAAATGATATCAATTGTTTTTGTAGTCTTAAAATTTGGCAACTGCTTTTTGCAACCAACTCAAAAATTAAAAATGATAAAGAAGCAGAGATGAGGGTTAGCCGAATCAAGATTTATGGTATAGTATAAAGTTAAAAGTTATCTATCGGGTTTTGCATGCTACTGAAGGTTTACACCAAATTTACATCATTTTGTTCAATAATTTGTTGCCATTTTAAAGGTTTTGTCCCTGTCCTTACTGGGAAACAAGTTTTCATTGAGGCGAATTTTTTATCGTTAAACTCCTTCGCTATATAGGTAGATAGGAACAGGTGGTATTCACTTGAGACAAGCCCAAGCTACAAAGTTGAAGCATAGAAACCTCCCAATAAATCTCCCAGAGCTTCTGGCGAGTCAAAATCGATGTATGTGGCATGACACTGTACCAGTGAAGCACAATTTATTGTTATTTTTAGATAAAACTGGCCACTTCTGGGCAAATACTACCTTTAGACGGTCCACTGACATCTACCTATATTTTTGACGGTATAGTTCGGAGTTGGCCTTAGAAGAGCAGAACATAATAGATGGTTCCCTGCATGTTTCACCAAACATACAGCATAACTTTCCTGACCATCAAACCTGGCTTGGCCATCGTTTGCGCCGGCTCATCACCATTCAACCACCACCGTTTTCTCTTGGCGTTGGCGTAAGTGATCATCTTGTCATCCTTAGTCACCGCCTGTGTTAGAAATGAGTCGATTTTCTTGCGATTTCAAAGCGATTCGCGGAAATTCGGTCCATAGTTCTTCTGTGCAATGCTTATTTTCTAGATAATCGGAACAGTGCTTATGGTCGGTCACACCTAACGATGTTTATTATTCTATCGACATTTTCGACAATTCACCTTTCAGAGAGTGTTGCACTTTTTATATAAAAGTAACCGGAACAGAATGTTTTAGCGGGCGTCAGACATTTACGGATTTTATAATATTTGAAGCTACATTTAACCAACATAAAATGTAATGTCCAGATAATAATTGTTATTTACCGTATGAACTTCTGGCAAAGATTTCGGTTGCGTAACAGCGCGATAAAGAAATGAACCAGCTAACGTTGCTTAGACGTTTTAATGGCTTTAATGTGTTTCGGATTCAGCTTACATGGAAAGCACCATTTCGAAGCCTGGTGACTGGTTTGCATGTCAAAACCCTGAAACCCCTGGTCATATCACCAATTGTAAAGCATTTCAAGAAATTGGGTTCGGAGTTGATTCGATTTGACGTGTCTTCAGCGACACTTGTGCAATTGAGTTTTCGGAGAAAATTCCAGGTTTTTGGAATTTGTCGAGCGCCACCGCGTTTCATAGCCAAATAATTCTATAAAAAAAAAACAAAATTGACATATGAGACATAGAAAGTTCAGCGGCTTTTCCTCTTTACATCAAATGGCCATTTCTTCCACATTGTCGATAATAATTTCTGTTGATAATGTTGATGACCGACCAGAGGAGGAAAATCGCGTCACATCCGAACAGCTTTTAAATACACTGTACCACTCATATGGTGGTCAATTCACCCTAATATTTTCTATGATTTGGCACGCGGAATTCCAGTTGCAATACAAAATTTGAGACAAATTATTTCTCTAATATTTTTGTTCATTGTATTTGTATCCAATCACTTGAAATTAACCGACAAAATCGGGCACTATAAGCAAAAAAATACTAAGAACAGTTGTGTTAACTTAGAGCCAAAAAAAAAATTGTGAAAGTCGCTTTAACCGGCCTTTTTAATTAATCAATTCCACGTAACATTTCTGTAAGGATTATCCATTTAGTGATTTCACATTCGTCGATCTGACAAGGCTGTCAGCTGTTATATATTTGTCATCCGAAGTGTTATTTATTTAGTGAAAGGCTTGCCATTTACGAGTATGGTTCGTTTAACAACCGAAGAATGCATTAAAATATTTAAGACTTACTACAGAAGTGGTCATTCAAGCGTGGGCACTTTTCCTGCATTAAGGGGTGACAAGGCTGTTAAATGTCTAGCATCTGAAGTGTTATTTATTTAGTAAAAAGTTTGCCCTTTACGAGTAGACATCGCTTAACAACCAATGAATACGTAGAAATAGCTAAAACTTACTACAAAATAGTAATACAAACGGGGGCACTTTTCGTGTATTACAGGGTGATTATGGTCGTCATAATCAACGTACTGTGCAAGAAATTGGCCAGATTACAAAGAAATTTCAAAATACTGGAAGTGTTACAGAAATGTTTAGGCCTTTACATCATTGCCATGTACGCACTGTTAAAATTATCGCTTTTGTTGGTGAAAGTATGGTGGATAATCCGAATTTGTCGATTCCACGGCGTTTTTAGCAATTGGTCCCATCTTACGTTTCATTATGGCGTATTTTTCTTTTAGATTTGTAGCTCTATTCATATACCTATATAGTGCAAATCACGCAAAAATGAATTCTGTTGGCCGTTCACAATACCGCAGATATGCTGATTGGTTGCTACAGCATCAGATTTTCAATACTGATATTTTGAACAAAATCGTTTTCGGCGATGAAGTTCCCTTCTCACAAAATTGGGGACCGGGAGAACACAGAAGTGATTGTGGAAAAGCCATTGCATCTGGAAAAAGTGACCGTTTGGTGCGCATTATGGTCTGGAGGTTTCACTGGACCGTTTTTTTTTTTACGAAAATGACGCTGGAGGAACCGCTACCATCAATTCAGAGCGCTATAGTTATATATGATAACCGACTTTTATTGGACTGCAATTGAAGTTTATGAACTGAACGATTTATGGTTTCAAGAAGACGGTACCACAAGCCACACAACACGGCCGATTCTTGCTTTATTGCATGAGAAGTTTCCTGACAGCGTAATTTTTGGCGACGTCAACCGGCCAGCAAAATCATACGATTTGATGTCGTTAGACTTTTTTTTGGGGGGCTACGTCAAAGACCGCGGATAATCCTTAAACACTGGAGCGTTTTAAAACCAACATTCCTCCAGCTATCTGTGAGATACCGCCCGAAATATGCGAAATAGTGGTCGAAAACTACCTCTAAGACATCCACTGCTGTAACCAATCCAGAGGTGGTCATTTAAATTACATTCTATTTTGCACATAATGGCAAGGTTCAAGCATTACAATGAAATACAAATTTCATTGAAATCATAACTTTTTGTAAGTGTTTTATTTAACTTTACTTTGAGACCGAAAAAGAGATAACTCTTTATATTTTCAACAACGTATGGTGGTCCGGCCTTGTTGTTACTAGGCAAGAGTGCAAGTGACATTTTATAAAATGAGCAACGTACTTACTTCTTAACCAGTCTTCTGTCCGGGGTTAATAACCATTAGCCGGTGTATGCATCTGAAGGGTTCTTAGGGAGGATGAAGTGATTGTTTTTGAAATCATGTATCTTGGAGAAGGATATACGAGTGCTATTATTCCATATTACTTGAAAAATCTCAACAACAGGAGAAACATGGAATATTTCTCTAAAATATGTTGGCCATATTCCTTGTAAATCTCTGAAGTTAGAGCAAAAATCCACCAATTGCTTGCTTAACTTCATGTCGTAGTTAAGGATACTCTGTACGACAATAACTGATCCAATTTCTTTCTCTCTTACATTCTGCCTGGCTACTCTAGTCCGTCCGGAAATTAACTTACATAGTTTGCCAACAATTTAATACAATCACTTAATTTGAGATTTTGTTTAATAAAGCAGTTCTCCAACAATTCTCCGAAAATTCCCCAATCAGTTTGCAAACTTGTACATTGTTGTCGTAGTTGCTTTACAACTTCATTTGATATTTACTATGACTTCATTTTAATATTTCATTTCGTAGAGCAGAAATGCAATTAACAAGGCAAATGCATTCGCTTCATTCACACTTTAAATGCTTATGTTGGCAGTGTAAGAAACAAGTTGGCTGCAAGACTGCATCCCATTTCAAAGATACCTCATATTTCCCCCCCTCTGAGTGTGTTTTATTTATATTTCTGTATTTTCTTCTTTTGCTAAAGTTGATATAGCCGAACAGAAGACATGTAGACAACAACAACAACAACAACAACAACATGTGAAAAGAAATCACAAAATAAAAAAAAGAACTGCAACGAGTAGTTCCATTCCTCTGAAGTAAAAGTTCATGCTGTACTCTGATTACTTTTGTGTAGTTGATATTTTACAAACAATATTTAAAAAGTTTGTCGAAGCGTCTTTTTCGAAGAACATGAAGACAAAACAAAAAAAAAAAACAAAACCCCCAAGTGTTGCTAATGCCGTTTGTGCAACAAATTAAAGGAGATGTAAATGGCAAAACGAAGATTGTTTTGCAGCCTGTAATGTCTGTTACATGCAACATGAGGGGAAAGCTGGTATAGATATTGACTGACATAATTATTAGTTCGCAAAATATTTGTCTGAAACGGAACATATGGCAAAGCTACTTCCTGGAAAATATAATTACATTCTCTGTGTGTGGCAAGAAATATCATTTCGCTCTGGCGCATTAATATTTAGTATCAAAAGTATGTCAAATATTCAAAATATGTCGAATACATATTCACAACGATGAGGAATCAAGGTATTATTGAAGAAAGCTGGATGGGTAGGCGGTGTTTCCTAGGATGCTTTGTACCGCTTACCCCTAAAACGCAAGCCTCTCTACCCGATCTTGTAATTAAGCAGGCAAAGGATAATGCTTGTGTACAAAAACAAAGTAATATGGCGTCAAACTGATCTTGGAACTCGTTTTTCGAAAACCAAGTAAAGGGGAGAGTCATAGTTTAACAAGATACAGCCTGGCAACAGGTGCGGTTATAGAGAAGCCGTCGGGAGATATCAGAAGATTTATCTTTTCCATTTTTAATAGTTGTACGGCCAGAGATATCTGGTTAATGAACTATGATTGGAGCATGGCACAGTGAGATTCTAAGTGCAAAAAGTCTATTTTTCGACTGTAAAATATTAAAAATGTAATGATGCAATTTTGTACGGAATTGTTTAGTTAAGAGAAATTCATCATTGCTTTTTTGAAAAAAATAATTTTTTATGGCAAAATAATTACTTAAAAATGCTTGGGAGAAGTAAAGCGCAAAACGACTAAGATTTGAATGCAACTTGAGGGCCTGTATATGCATATTTGTTGTTCGTTTAACTATTTTATGTCATGATGTTCTAAAAATATGGTATTTTGTGATTCTTTAAGAAAAAAAGACAACTGGGTAGCATAAATAGTTTCGAAACTATTTAAATTGAAAAAAAGCCCTAGAAATTTTAGTGTTCTAAGTTTTCCTTGAATGAAAAAAAGGTTAGCTCCGGCGACCTCCATGCTCTGACTGCAATAAAATGAAGGAAGGGAGTATATTATTGCGATTTATAGAAAAAAATCCTTATAATATTTTATACTGCTGAACAAAGTTATACATATAAATTTTATGAAAAAAGTCACAAGAAATTACGCTACAAATTAAGCAAAGAAATAAAGACAAAACACGTGTATGGTGCATACTTTTACTTACGAAAACCTCGTCAGCAGCCGTTTGTTACATTTGTAAAGCAAAACCAACACAAATGAACAACTTAGACGTAGTTACAGCACGACCAATTGATACCGATGTCCTCAAATTGGGCATTTCCTCGTTGCACGCTCGCATTAAGTTTATGGTGGGCGGTGGACGTGGCCGATTTAGATGGAACTTTCCAAAAATTTTGTTTTCGTAGTACAGATGATCCATGCCAAGTTACAAGAATTTTTAACTGACAGAAAAAAATGTATACGAAAATTTCATTTTTAGTTGTATGGGCGGTGGCCGATGGGCGTGGTCGATTTGGATGAAACTTTATATTTTTGCTACTCTACGTCATAAAACGCTCTATGCCGAGTTTCACGACTCTACGACAACTCCTTATATTTATTGCACAAAAATGTATGAAGCAATCCCACTGTGCATGGTGTGCTTTGCTGTGTTGATATTCTCCCCTCGGACATTGAAAATCTATGCCGTAGGTTATGGATTACCAGTTCCATGCGTGGTATGATAAAGCAAAACTGGAGTAGTTTGTCTGCGAAATCCAGACCAGAGGGTTCTTCTCTTCTGGTAGCAAGGGTGACCAGGGGCCCAAAGAACATTGTTCCTTCCTGGTCAATGGTGTTGGACCCCTTGTGGGTGCATCGTGCTGACTGTGGTTGTCCGAACAAGTGTTTTCAGTGCTTGTTGCGTTGGTGAAGGAAGGCAGAAACTTGGAAAGCACTGTTCATGTCTATCCGAGGTCTTCCTAGATTACCTCAACTCCTAACCTGGAGGTAGCTCACTTCATACCAAGTGCCTACAACGGTACTTTGGCCGAGAGAGGAAGTGGGCCCTGAGGAAGTTTTTCCAAGGGGACCTACTTCTAATCTCAAAGGTAGTTCGACTAATCCTTTCGGGATTAGTTTGAGTACCCCAAGGGGCGCTTGCTGTCGCAAGAAGAAAAGAAATATAACCAAGAAAAGAATTATAGAAAACAGCGCCTGTGTGATGGCACACCATGGGTAAGGACTCAAGGCCAGACTCATGTAAACATACACATTTGATGTGAAGAAAGTTGGGTCAGGGTATAGCAAAAACAGAACATAAATTTCAATCAAGTGAACTGACTTACATAAAAGGGACCATGAGGGCCCTGGTAAACCGTTCGATTTTTATTTAAAAAAATACTCTGAATTACAGCACAATAAAAGAAGCAAATTTTTCATTCGCTAATGAATATCAACTAGAGAATCAATCAGTCACTCTCCAAAAAATTTCGAAAATTTAACTATTTCCAATATAAAAGTCCACATAGCAAAATTAATCAAAGTCAGATTTCAATTCGCTAGAATAAATACGATAATATACCGAGTAGCACTCAAAACTATCACATTTTTATTTAAAACTAGTAAATGAAACTTAAGTTGACTAAATTTTACTTGACTTGAGTACGCGTGAAAATCGTATAGGGTGATTTCTTAATAGTAGTTTTTTTTTTTAAATCGAATAAAACACTCAAATTTGCATTATATATTAAAGTTTTCTTAATGGAATCGATAAATTGGTCTTTGCCATTTAATTTTTAAAGATAATTTCATGTAAATGGGCTTTCAATCAATTCTTCATTCTTCATTTCTTACTCGGTGATTACGCCAACAGGCAAAATTCTCGCATATGGAGTTCGGAGAACCCTGAAGTGGTTTTAGAAAAGCCATTGCATGTGGAAAAGTGAATGTTTGATGCGCATAATGGTTTTGGGGGTGTCTTTGGGCCGTATTTTTGTTCGAAAACTACTTTAAAAGGATCCACTGCTCTAATCAATCCAGAGGCGGTCATTTAAATGACATTTCGAGCATTATGGCAAGATCCAAGCATTATAATGAAATCAAAGTTTAATTGAAATCATAGCTTTATGTGTGCTTTATTGAACTATACTTTTGAAACCAAAAAATGGATAAAAATGGGTATTTTTGGTGACGCATAGTCGCTTACGATGAACAACCGTTCCACTCCCAAAGAAGAAAAAGTCATGACAACCACTTAGTAACATACATTCCAAAACTTCAACAGCCCAGCCGAATATTCATGAAAAAAACTGTTGTTATATATTTTATAGGATCAATTAGGCGTCGTATCGGGTCGCACTATCAGTTGTTCAAACCGAACAAAACTATTAGTGGGACTCTCTATCAGAGCCAATTGATGAAACTAAATTCAGCACTCAAATAAAAAACCCGCCATTATTATTTAAGGCACGCTAAAATTATTCTAATGCTCAAAATTATTAGAAATTCTCAATTGTCTTTCCCTTCTCGCTAACTTCACCCTAAATAGTTTTTTTCTATTCCCACCTGTTACGATCGATAACACATGAAATATCTGAGAGCCTTTCAAATCCTATAAAGAAACCAAAAACTTGGTCGATTTATCAGAAGATAAAATTTTCTATCAATGTGGTCTTTTTCCCTCATCCTGCTGGTGGCATACGAACCAGCAAGATGAGGGGAAAAGAGGCGGCAGGATAATATTTTGAATAACACATAATAGGTCATTTTCTTCACAATAAGTGACCAATTTTTAACAACAAACTACTTTTTCCGTACTTTAATATTGTTGCAGAAATTCTACCCATAATATTTTGCAAGATTCAATTTTCTTATTCTTCACAGGAAATACAAAATAAGCACATTGTCATGCTGCACCTCCTGATACCAAGTACAGCAATCCCTATTATTTGTGGCAAGCAAACATTTCTTTCCATTTAACAATGTTCTTTCTTGCTGCAGCCTAGTGTAATTCCTATTATTTGTCGCAAATGAATATTTCTTTCTGTATAAAAGATTTACACTTCGATGGCCATAACGCAGCTGTAGTCGTTCAAGAAACATCGTTGCAACACAAAGCTTAGTGCCACAAAAAAGAAAAAAAAAAAGAATTCATTTATCCAACATAAGAAGTGATAACACATTTTCTATTAACAAATACAACATAGTCAGCAGCCGGTGCTGAAAATTTTAACAATATAAAATACTATCTGCATTGTAATCCTCTTCAAAGTTATTCAGCAATATTTCCTTACACTATTTGTACTCGTACAACGAAGACAAGGAGCAACTCTTTGTGGCTTTATGATTTTTTTTTCTTTTTTTTTTTTTTTGAATTTTGAAAGAAACTATATGAATATAAATATAAAACAATTTATTTGACCATAACTTTATTAAAAAGAAACTTTAAATTGTTTTTCCCATACTACACTCTATGCTGATGTATTTTTCTTGAATATACTGAACAAGAAATTTGTTCCAGATAACGTTCTCCCTATCAGTTGTTGCATGCCACTTCCTTTGTCATCCTCTAAACATTCATTTATCAACACATTAGCCAACATTCAATCTCCTCTCATGGCTTAAACCAACGAAAACGAAACAAAACAAAAACACACAGACAAAGACAAAAATGGAAAATGAAAACTAAACACAGGATACTCTCGGTGCGCTCCATATGTGATATGGTGGCCCATCAGTAGTGGATCTGCATGAGATGACGACCACGCCGCTAAAGGAAAAGTGAGCGACATGAGTGACAGACATGTGAAGTCTGTTCATTCGTATAAAAAGTAACAACTACAAAAACTGGTAACATCCACATCTAAGAGCGCATAGAACAAAACAAAAACTCTGACTGCGGAGGAAGGACACTAAAATTGATATAAAGTGCATTAAATTTATTGTAATATTTTAGTTGTATTAGTTTTTCCTACTGTTGTTTTGTGTTGTGTTCCATCGTAAAGATAGACAACAGACTGCTTTCGGGGGATGTGTACAAGACAGCTATCCACTATATAGTTTTCTTGTTACGGAGCAACTTTCGTACAGTGATGAGCTGTGACACGCCAAACAGAGGAACTTTTTAGGAGCGTCTCTCGCTGGGAGGTATCAAAGAAAACAATACGAAACAAGCACAAGAATGGTTCACAGTAACGAAATGCAAAATCTTGAAAGACGTAAAAACTGGAAGTTTGAACGAAAATGAAGAAAATTGGCTTAGACATATCTATTGATATCTAATCCTTAAAACAGAACCCATAACTCTATTTATGTTTCATCCTAGAAAAATAGTAAATGTAAAAGTAAACGTTGTAAAAATAAATCCATTATTTTTTCAAAACCTTTACTAACCTACATACCGCATTGTAAAATTGCGTTCAGGTTACGCTAGATGGCGTAAGAAAGATACAAATTTATATTGGAAGAACTACTTGGACAGTTTTGGCCTTCGCCAGACCCAGTTTGTTTGTTGCATTCCATAATATGAAGACGAAGCTTAGAATAATTCAAATGTGAAGATAGAGAAAGAAAGATGTGACAGTTATGCTTGTGTACGTATCCGTTCAGCAAGAAATGAATCTCAGCGCTGAACACAATTTTTCGATAAAACAGCGGATTTTCATTGAGCCTTTGTAAGGCCCATTTGCCAAAAATTAGACGTTGTAGTAGGTCATTCGTCATTTCATGATGAAATCACAGAGTATACTGTACGCTTTTCACATTTCACTTTGACAGATGACGTTTGGACGCCATTACCAACCAGTGCTGCCTACCAGGAAAACTTAAATCTTAGAAAATCATACCATACTATAAGGCTTAGTGATAGCTACTTTGTATATCTTCTACAACCTAAATTGTACTAGCAACCTATCTGTGATATTTGCTGTGATGATTAATATAAGACTTTATAGTTAATTTAACACATTCAAGGTCTTAAACTTTAAGTAATTTGAATTTTCAATACTTATCTATAAATTTTACTGAAAACTTTTTTTACTTTAAAACTTTACTTTAAAACTTTTCTGTTGCGTTTTTTTACTTTTAAAGATAATCAAATCATCAATTTGCACATCAATGGTATATATTGAAAATTGACGAATATTTTACTTATATTTACTACTTTATTATAGCATTTCGGCCAGAGTTTGTGCTGGCGGAGTGATTTGCAAACCATAACCGTACTTTTACAAGTTTTTTTTTGTGAACTTCTAATTGCTTGATGACTCTTCCGCTGGGCTCTTGCTTTGTTCTGCGTTTTCTTTACTGCGTTATGTTTATGAAATTTGGTGTTTTAGTGGCTGATAACTCAGAGAATTTACTTCTTTCGCAATATTGTTTTTGGTGACTGACACATTTTCTGCGAAACCAAGCAAATATTTTGACACCAATAGTAAGACAATAAATAAGTTGAGCCGGAGATGATAATATTAAGCTTCAAAGTTAGGACAGCAATTTTACGTACATTTCGTGATAGACTTCAGTTCATCGCGTTAGGCGGCATTTGGGTTTAATGGGCTTGTACATCCTGATATTCAGTCAGATTTTCCATCGGCTTTTACAGGTGAAATAGTACAAGAAATTTTGGTGAACGCAGAAGGTGTCACAATCCCATTTTAATTTACACCGAGAAATTGTTTGGTTTAAAGAATGATAGCAAATTAATACTGTCGTGGATAGCAAAATTTTTGGTCTTTAATGGAAATTTACCTCAAATTCCTTAGGCAAGTTTTAGGCCTTAAACTTTCTTTAATTCTTTAATTTTTTCTTTAATTCAGAGAATCGAAAAAGACTGTTCTGCAGTTGAAAAAATAAAGGTCTAAATAGACAACCAATAAGTATATATTAAAAATGGTATAAAAAAAATACCTCTTTTTCAATACTTTTCGCTTTTCAGCAAATCCGTAGATAGTGGTACAATTTACCAAGCACTTGGGACTTAAACACTTGTTACAGATTACTATTGGAATGATTTACTTTGTTGCCGATACAAAGTTAGATTTAAAGAGGAAGTTTCTTACGGATTTCATTTTCCATGAAACCTGGCTTTAAGTTGAGCACCAGAAGTGTGATCGCATGCTCAGCGTTTTGGAGTTAACATTAGAGTTGCCTGATGAATTTGAATATTGCACGAAATATAGTTTTCTCCAGAGAATGTACAATTTTTAGTTCGCCTAGGTACAATTGACATATTTACTAAAGGGTGCCCCAACAAGAAGGCAAGATTTTAATGACTGATGCAGCAATTGAATTGTTTCTCTGGCTGTATGACATGTGGTGCCGTCTTGTTGAAACCACATGCCCTCCACATTCATTTCTTCAATTCTAAGCACGAAAAAACTGATTATCATTTCACGATACCGAACACCATTGACTGATTGCGCTTGACATGTCTCATTTTCATAAAAAAAGGTATTCTTCCAGCCCAAAATCCACACCACACAGTGACACATTAAGGATGCATTTGCTTCTCGTGAATCACTCGAGAACTTTCCTCACCCCAAATGCGACAATTCAGCCTATTGACGAAGCCATCAAGATGGAAATGGGCCTCGTCACTGAAGATGATTTTATCGGCAAAATCAGCATTTTCATGTTGTCTCTCCAATACCCAAATAACGAATTCCCTTCGCTGTCCATGGTCAGCTGGCTTCAGTTCCTGAGTCAATTGAACTTTGGATGCATGAAGATGCAAATCTTTCGTCAAAATTCACTGCATAGTGGATTTGGAGACACCAAATTGCTGAGCTCGGTGTCGAATTGAGGTGGATGGAGTTTGAGCGACATCATCACGTACACGTGCGACATTTTCGGTCGATCGACCTGGTCGAAGGCGCGTTGTTGTCTTTACATTACTAACAGACCCAGTTTTAGCAAATTTGTCCATTAATCTCTTTACAGTTGACTCTTTTGGAGAATTTTTGTAACCCCAAATTGATCGATATTTGCGAGCTGTAGCCGCAAAACTTTCACCATTTTGGGAAAACAATTTCACAATTAGAATGCGTTGTTCATTCGTGTAGCGCTCCATTTTTACTAACCTCGTACCTTCTGCTGGCAAACAATTACAATTGTACAAATGTCAAACAATGACACTTTGAATGGCACCAAATTTAAATCTTGCGTTCTTGTTAGGACACCCTTTATTTAATTCTCACTAGGAATTTTGATCTGAATGAATTTTATCAGAAGTCCACTACACCAGGTCGCCCAGTCGTACTAAACAGAGTCTGGGTAATACTAAAGTTAAAATTAATACTGGGGATACTAAAGTAAGATAAAACGCAAATCGAAGAAAGTTTTGGGGGAAAAAATACATCGAAATTAAGCAGACATAGTTGCCTAGTCATACTAAAGAGGGTTTGGATCTGAAATCTGCCAAAAAGTTAAACAATTGAACAATAGAAACTAGAATTCGATGCTTAATGTCTCTCTTGCCGGAAAGGTTCACATAAACCTTGCCAAGGTTCAGCTGACAGATGACAGAAATAGGAGGGCTAATGATGAATTTGTATTCTACTATCATCATTGGTTTAGTTTTCCCTAAGCTAATACCTCTTTCGTCATCCGCCTCTGCTAAAAAAACGTAAAACTCCAAAGTGTCAGCTTGTTTACTATTTCTATTATTGTTGTTGTTTTGTAGATTACATAGCAAACACTCGACGTTGAAAAGGCTACCTCATGTTTGTAAGCGCTCGTTGTAGTTGCAAGTAGTGAAAAATGAAAAAAATTGCATCCATTTTGAAGGTGAAACTTCTTTTAGCGCAGTAAAAAGTAACTTAACGGAGAATGATATTGAACATCAATGGTTTCTATTTCTGTTGTTTTCAATTTAGAATTATTGGAAAGAAGTGAACGCCACTAAACCATCA
>JAHXMU010000211.1:54906-104831 GCA_019455685.1 Philornis downsi
CACATTTGTGTCGTAAGATAAGATTATGTACTGTACCGCAATACTGGTGGAAGTGGTGTTTAATATACAGGGTGGCGCACCAATTATGCAACATTAAGAAATTCGATCAACTTTTTTTTTAATCGATTTTATTTTTTTTTCTTTTTTTCATTGTATAGAAAATTAAATGTTATTTTATATAACTAATCGGTTTTAAAAATGATAGACCATAAAGCCTTGAAGTAGAATCTAGCTCGGTTTTAATATTGGTTGGACTGATACCTTTCAAATAGAAATATTGATTTATATAACGTTCACCAATTTTTTCATGTTTACAAATTCACTGAGATCGTTTAATATCGATGGTTCAAATAAAAATACTAACCAACGTGGCGCCTTGAAATTTAGAACATATGTTTTATAAGGTTGCCACTTTTTACCGAAATAATTCCTTTCAAACTACTGGAACCATCTATGCGCTAGATCGCCTAATTTTTCCTATCCGACGGTGCGCCTGTGTTAACAATATCATAACACCTGCTCTTTTTTGATGTTATCTCGCAATAGAAATGGTCATTACCACGCCCCTTTTGATACTTTCCGTATAAAGTGGATAATTTTCCTATGCATTCCTAATAAGTAGACTATGGCAGCATAGATTTCTGCCCATCACATAGACTTGTAAATAACGATAATAAAAAAAGTCCCTTGCAGCCAATGAATGAGGTATGGGAGACGTTCTCACATTTCATAAGACTGCACGTATTCTATATTATTAAGTTTTAGACTCACTCAGCCGGATGTAGCTAAATGCGGGGATTGAACTCGCAGTTATCACGGTAGGGGACGTTAGTACCTGGGATTATTCGATTAAATAACTATGCCTTATTCTGGTATCTCCCATATAAAAATATAGATTTGAACTTAATATTCTTAGCTACACAACACTTGTACAGAAAACAGTTCTGAAAATAATAATGAATATCGTTAATATATTGACCTGTGTGTAGAAATTTTGTATTTCCCCTACCGATCTTAAATCGTTGACATTGGCTTAAATTTTTGACAATTATATTACGTTACAATATTTTGTGAAGTTTGAAAAATCCACTGTATAACCACTTCCATATAAATTACCCAATTTAAAATATATATTCTCAGGTTTATATCTCATTTCTGTTAATCAAAATGATGGACATTGTTAAGCCCTTTAATGGTAGCATAAATTAAAATTTGACTAATTTAACAAAAAACGGCGGCTTTCCTTAATTGCCGCTTGCTCCTTTTATTGAGTGTCTGTTTGAAGTTTTTTTTACAAGAACCTACCAATTAGCCACCCCTTTTCGGGAACCGCTTCAATTTTTGTACCAGCACAAAAAAATGCTGTGCCAGAGTAAAGAAAAGTCAGTTCACCTGACTGAAATTTTTGATTTATTGTAAATTGGATTTCATTTATGTCATACAAATGAAATAGTGCATGAATTATTACTGTCTCATTTAACCAATGTTTACGTAAAACATTTTCCATTAGAATACTTTACGTACTGAAAGGTATAAAATTACAATTTTACAAACAAGAAGTCTCGAAGTGAACATGTTTTTGCGCAGAATATTTATGTATCCATAAACAAAATTGCCATCTAAATCAAATGGTTTTCAATAAAGTCTAAATGAAGCAAACAACTGAAGCATACAGATATTAAAATTTAATGTATTTACTGGTCTTCAATTGGCATAAGACCAAAAGTAATAAGAAATCCAATGAAATGTTCGACAACATCATAAATTGCTCCAGCAACGTAGCAACGAAATTTTATAAAATATACCTAAAGTTGAAAAAAAAAAATTGAAAGATACTCCTTTTCATTACGCTGGATTCAGGCAGCAGCTACCAGGAAATGTCTCCAAATTGTCTGCAATAAAAATATGATAAATTTTCATCATTATGCAGTGTCCATCTTCTCCGTCAATAATATCTTAAGTAAATGTACCATCAAAATGGATTTAACACGAAATGCAGTAAAGTAACATAATATGTTTTATACGAAATTGACAATACAATTGTATTGAAGAAATAAATCGTTTTTCCCTTTTCTTGCATTCTTTAATACGATTTCCCACGTTTTATTCACTTTCTTCACATTGCATTGTTGGATTACAGCAGACATTTTATCAACGTTGTCCGAAAGTGAATGAAGAAGATTCTGCAGATTTCAATCCAACACTTGCTTATCATTTTCCATTGTTGGCAAATGTAATAGTGAAAAAATGTACATTCATGCATGTGTATGAGTGCGTTCCTATCTTTTTTGAAATGCATACACACATACAGTTGTAATGGTGTTTTAGAGGGCATCGTTTTGCCACGTTTTCTTTGCTGATAAACGATATCGTAGAAAAAAAAAAAACATATTTTGTACCCTATACTACATAATATGGTATAGAGGACACGGATTTAGCTACGTTATTTACGCTGTATAACGTAATTAAATCGTAACGTAATTGGTCAAAATTTTTATACCTTCTTCTAGAGAAATTAGGTGATACATCATTTCATACACCAATAATATAGGGTGATTTTTTAAGATTTAAGTATTTCAGCTCGGCAGCACTGGTTGGTAATGGCGTCCAAACGTTATCTGTCAAAGTGCAAAGTGTATGCTGTACACTCTGCCATTTCGTCATGGAAAGACTAACAAACGAGCAATGATTGCAAATCGTTGAAATTTATTATCAAAATTCGTGGTCTGTAACAAATCTGCATCGTTTGATACGACCATTTTATGGTCGTCATAATCGACCTGCTGAATCAACAATTCGTGCTGTTATCCCTAAATTTCGCTCCAAATTTACTTTGTTGGACATAAAACCATTAATAGAAGAGCCCTGCCAATCCCATCAAGCAAGGCAAAATCTTCCTTATCATCCTGCCTTGGTCACTGCTTCATCGCAGTGTTAGTGACGATCGTGAAATATCAATTCGTTGCCGTTCTCAGCGATTGTTACTCAACCAGAAGGAATTTGGTTCTTTGCCTCAATTGGCTGAGTTGAATTTGCTTGACATCTGGTTTCACCAGGACGGTGCAACATGTCACACTGCTCGTGAAACAATGGGTATGTTGAGGGATGAATTTGGTGAGCGGCTTATTTCTCGATTTGGCCCTGTGAGTTGGCTCCCAAAATCTTGCGATTTAACGCCTCTTGATTATTTCTTGTGGGGTATGTCAAGTCGTTAGTCTATGTGGACAAGTTGAACACTTTTGAAGCCTTACAGGATAACATAACATGCGTTATTCGCGGAATACAGGCCGAAATGCTCGAAACGACAAATTTTACCTTCTGAATTGACATTTTGAGACGGAGCCGCGTACAATATTTACATGAATTTATTGATTCCAATAAATAATTTTGATATATGATGCAAATTTGAGTGTTTTATTTGATTTTTAAAAAACTACGATTAAAACATCACCCTTTATAACATCCAAAAAGAAGCGTTTAAAGTACTATAGCAGGTAGCTTTTGATGCAATGCGTTTCGTGACTATTTAAATCAACTAAACTGTATATATTTGACAGACTGGCTAGGTGATGTAGCACAGCCTAAAATTGTGCCGGATCGTAGCTGGGATTTCAACTGAGCTATACCGGCCTAAGCCTTTTACTACATCCTTTAGAAATTGGCTAATTTTCCAAAATTCAAGATTTTCCCCGTGACTACTAATTCGTATACGGCAGCTGCCCAATTTTTGTCGCCTATTTTAATATATAATTTTTGGTAACATTGCCGATGAACGAACGTCCTTTTTTATACCTTCCATACAAATAACCGATTTAATCCCTATACTCTTCTCGTTGTGTCTTCTTATTGGATGCGCCAAATTTAATCAATTTTGGCACACGTTCGGCGTTCGTCAAAACAAGGTGTAACGTGGTTCTGTCATTGGCTGAGATGAATTCAGTCACCTCCAGGTTCATCATAAGGATCCACCAAACCTTACGAAAAAATAACACAGTAGATTTCGTACACCTAGAGACACAACAACAATTGATCATATTGCTGTTCAAATAAACAAGAATCTACTGGAATAACGGATACGATAAACTGTACAATATCACATAAGCGATTCATTTAGTTCTTGGGGCGGCTGATTTATAGCTGATGATAGGGATGTAGATGAACGGATATCTTTAATTTGAAGCTAATCGGAAACTTAGTATCTCACTTCGCTTCGATCAACATCTCAAATGTTGATAAATTTGGACACAATTGTGGATATAGGCCTAATTTAATTATTTGTGTTGAACTGTGTTCAATTATAATGAATTATGAATTTGAAAATAAAATATTTATAGAACTAGAAGAAATAAGTTTCCTATTTTAATAAATTTTCGGACAAAAGCTTTTATCTCACTACGTAAATAGTTTCCCATCTTCCAATTAGTGTTATGCTGAATAACAAAACCGATATCTAATTTACGTTGCTTCCATCATAAGTTTCTACCTCTCTTTGAACAACCTTTGAACGAGTAAAACTCTCGAGCGGAAATAAAATTGAATTACAAATATTAACATTATAATATGATGGTTGTCTTCTTATTTTGGTTCACGAGCGTTACATTATAATCTCACAAAACTTAGACCAAATACAGTCCATAATTACATATTCGTATATAATATTTTGAAACGGAATTTTACAATTCAAATATAGGTATTGGTCATTAATAAATACTTGTCACAAATTCTCATCGGAATACGGTAGGGACCCGTTGTGGCCATTGCCATGATTTAATTACAGGCATAGGTATCAAGCAATGGCATTAACTTGGCTCAAATCCTTTATAAATTTAAGATTCTCCTCAAGATACGTTGTCTTCATTGGCCTTAAGATAGCAACAGGCGGTAACGTCGACTTGGCTCAAACCTCTCATGACTTCTATCCCTCATGGATTAAAGGATCAGATTATATGTAATTACATATATACTGTGAGTTACTTATTTTAACCTTACAGCCAGTTAAATACCGCTATGTACACAGTCAGCCGATGCTGCTGTATAATCAGGCAAGCGAAGTCGCTATGTAAATTGTCAGATGAATCCGCTGCGTAAACAGTCAGCCGAAGCCGCTGTGTAAACAGTCAGTCGAATCCGCTGTGTGAACAGTCAGCCGTAGCCGCTGTGTAAACAGTCAGACGAATCCGCTGCGTAAACAGCCAGCCGAAGCCGCTGTGTAAACAGTCAGATATGAACTGCGTTAAAGAGTCAGCAAAGACTGTGACCAGTCTGAATCCTGTGTGAACTGTCGATCATCCGCTGTGCCAAATATATTGGGAATTTGCCTTAAAATTAATTCCACTCACACACAAGAGGCGAACTCCACCAAAGAATCAATTCGATGGCCTTACAGTGTCAACTGAAAAGAGTACAATCTGAGTACGTGGATAACTTTGCATTCACTCCGCTCGATTAACACCTACTGCAATGAAGCTCTATCATTAAATACATTTAACAATATACACTTAATGAGAATTGTTGTAGAATACAAATTTTCCTGATATATGTTGAACATCTTTGGTCACATAGATGTGCATGTACGGTTGCCTGAGTGGTCCTCTTGTTAATGACGGCAGCGTTAGTGGATGCGATGATTAATCAGTGAGCGATCGGTCGATATATGTGATGGTTAATTTGCTGGTCGCGTAGGCGCAGGGGAATGCTGGGGGTGAATGGCCATTTGCTGGCTCTGTTGTTATTGCATGTGTTCGATCATCTCTTATACTGGACAGTGCAATGAATTTAAGATAGTTGGGTAGATGGTTATTGGCATTGTCTGTTGCTATGCGTGTGGTAATTATTATGGTAGACAGCGTAAGCGAGGGATATGGTGAAGTGAATGGCCATTGGCTGAGTTTGCCATAATTGTTTGCTGTGACTATTAATATTATTGCAGTTTTATATACAGGCGAACTCGCTAGAACCGTTACATTACAAAGATCTCAGAATGTAAGCGGCGAGCATTGCCACTGAGCATACATTGACTGAGAAATCTGCACTCTCGTTTCTTTAACATTAATTTCAGCTGTTCAACACTATCGGTCTGACAAGGCTGCCAGCTATGAAATACCTGTCATCTGAAGTGTTATTTATTTAGTGATAGGTTTGCCATCTACCAATATGGATCGTTCAATAACGTACTACTAAAGTGGTGATTCAAATATAGGCCCTCAATCGAACAAAATTTTCTTTAGTGGTGAAGCTAATTTTTCACTTGGTGGCTACATCAACAAACAACTTTGTCCCATATGGGGCTTGGAGAACCCAGAAGTAATTGTGGAAAAGCCATTGGATCCGGAAAAGGTGACTGAAAGTGAAATGAAATGAGTGAGCGAAAAGAAAAAATAGTGTGGCTGGAGGAACCTCAGAAGGACCATCGGCGGAACCAATCCAGAGACGGTCATTTAAATGACATTGTATTTCGTACATAATGACAAGATCCGTGCATTATAATGAAATAAAAGTTTCATTGAAATTATAGCTTTATGTGTATTTTATTTAACTTTACTTTTGAAACCGGAAAATGAATAACCCTTACAATTACATACTCGTATGTACAGGTAGCCAATCACAAATGGGTCTGATTATAGATTTGACAATGAGTCTGATTCAAATCATTCTTATGAGTGATTACTAAATTTATTATTCTAACAAAAATAGTTTTTAATATGAATATGTTTGTCAACTTGCACAAAAACATTATTTCCGTTTTACTTTTTGTACAAAAGCCAAACTTGTGCAATTTAAGAAAGCTTTCCATGAATATTTAATAGTATTGCAAACATAATAAAACACTTAGAATGCCTACCAGTCGATAGTGGGTGCTTGCATGTCTGGAAAGGAACGTGTGGCAATGTCAACATTTCATCTGAAGTTCTTGTAAATTATTCAGCCATTAAAAAGTCATCATTTTCCTGTTGTCGTTGCCAGTTGTAGTAAAGTTGTCGTCGTCGTCGTCACTGGTAGTTATATATGAGTGATGCCTTTTGAAAGTAGCTAACACAATTTCATTATTGACTTTCCCATTTACACTTTCTCTGTGCATTCGCTTGCAAGGAGACAGTTAAGTAATCAGTACAGTAGAGTACTAGAGTGTTGCAATGCATTTGTTCCTGATCGAATTTTAATACGTAACAAAAGTTATTCCGTTTGTAAGGATAGTCAAAGTTTTCTTTAAAATGTGTGAGTGACGAAAAATGTGTTACTTTAGAATGAACTCAAATATTTTATTGTGATTTAGTTTTAATTTATTAAAATGTGCCCTGAAGCCTGGGTATTGGTAAGTGACGATGTGCTTGGGATCGTATACGTAACGTCATTGATTTGATTATATCTCATACGTATAGTAAATCAAGTATAATTTCTTATTGACAGTGGGCTTATATAGAGAAAATTAGGAGTCCCAGGGAATTTGTATGGAAGGTAACAGAAGTAGCTGGTCGAAATAGTCCATTTACAATTCCCGGCTACAATCTAACAAAGTATTACGTTATGCCAGGTCTCAACAAGTTTTGTAAAGGTTTACTACAGTTGTGATATCTAGAAACTGATACATTTTATATAGCAACGTTAAGATTTGATCAATGAATACATTTTTTTGTAAGTCTTTTTATTTCGTCTCTTTACAGAATTAACTAAATAATACTTCGTAAATGTATGATGGAGAGGCTCAACACAGAACAAAAAACCAAAGTTGTTCAATTTTACTTTGAAAGTCAGCATTCGATTATTCAGATCATAACGAAATTTCTTTTATGTTCGAAATGCTCTTAGCGCTCCAACAATTTACCGATTGGTTCAGCGTTTTGGGCAACAAGGGGATGTCTGTGATCTTCCGAGTGCTGGAAGACCTCGTGCAGTTCGAAATAAAGTGACCATTGCTCGAGTGCAAGCAAGTATTAAGGAAAACTCCGAAGCTTCCATCAGGCGGCGATCTCAGCAGTTAGAGATGTCTAGGCGGTCTTTGCAAAGAATTTTACATATGTTATATCTTTTTCCATATAAGATGCAACTGGTTCACGAGTTAAAACCAAATGATGCATAACAACATATTTAATATATGTTCAATATAAGTAACGTTAACGTTACTTATGCGCCACCCTTTACAAACAAGTTGATATGTCATTGATAAATAGTGTGAATAAGAATGGCTCAAATATGCTTCCTTGTGGCACACCTAAAGTTTGAATATATGAAAAGGATTCAATCCGCGCAATAACAAATTCGCACTGCCTATTGGGTTAATATGATTTTACGCACTTTAAAAATGTTGAGTGGAATCCCTTAATTTAAATTTAAAATACAGGATATGATGCGATATCTTATCAAAAGCCTTAGAATAATCTGTGAACACAGTCTCAACTTGACTACTGTGTTCCAAAGATGAAATGCAGTATTCACTAAAAGAACATAAATTTGTGATGGTAGATCTTCCAGGAAAAAATCCATGTTGATGAGGAGAAATTATCGACTTTGTCAAAACAAGTTAACTTTTCATAAATATTATGTTCAAGAATGGATAACCCGTTCTTAGACTATGCTAAGTTTTAAAAAGTTTTTTAGAGATTAACGACGTCTATCGTGTCTACCAGCCACATGGACATCGTTTAACTGATTTAAATTGTCGTGAAACATATTTGACCAAAAAATGCTTAATGCTTTGAACGTTTTCTTCTGGATGTTACATTTCTGGTCATATCAAGTGGTACCACTTAGGGCCATGCAGTAGATCTTTCAGGAAAAAATCCATGTTGATGAGGAGAAATTATCGACTTTGTTTAAAAAAATTTACTTTTTATAAATAACATGTTCAAAAATGGGTAACCCGTTCTTAGGCTATGCTAAGTTTTAAAAAGTTTCTTAGAGATTAACGACAGTTATCGTGTCTACCAGCCACATGCACATCGCTTAACCTTGTCGTGAAAAACATTTGGGCAAAAAATGCTTAATGCTTTGATCGTTTTCTTCTGGATGTTACATTTCTGCTCATAACAAGTAGCAATAGTGGTTCCATGCAGGTTTACCACAAACCTTCGTACACATTATTTTGCCCTTCTACTTACTAAAGTTTCAAAATTTAGGTATAAATCGGCCAAAAACGTTCAAATTGAAACGACTTTTTTTTAATTTTCAACTACGATAATGGAAAATATGTGGATTGTAGATTTTGGTAACTCTTAGTGAAATTCGTTGCACTACTCCTACCTATAAATGTAAATACCTTGTTGGGATTTTACCCAACATATCGTTTCGATATTCTGCATATTTTTGCAGGAAGCAGTTCGATAGTTATGTTTTCAAATATTTAATTCATTTCCGACAATATCGGGGGCTGAATTCTCAAAACTATATCCATCCACAAAATCTCTATTATAGTCTTTATGTCCCTGCCCCTGCCTTTTCAAACTTTGTGTAAATATTTAATGAAAACAGCATCCACCTTTAAATTTTGTATACCACTGCGCATTTTACATCTGCCCAACTTGTTGTTAACCTTTGTTCGTTAGGAAAATGTTTACATTTTTAACTACATTTCGATTAAAACCACTTCTCATTGATTGCGTGTAATACCTTCAGCATTTTTCCCCCCAACAAAACAGCTCTCTAGTGACTTTAGTTGTTCAATGCAGACATCTTGCCTGTTATCTTGAACTGAACCTTCCATACCACCGACCCAAATCCTTTAGGCATTCCCTCTCCTGCCACCATTGAATTATACAGGAATCAGGAATTCACTTTTGCATAGAGGGTTTTATGTTTCCTTTTAAGTTGAACGTTAACTGCATTGCTGTACTCTGCAATATCATCAAATCGTTGTACATTTGTAATGGATCAACTGGCATCGAAACGGTTCGTATCGTATCGTAACATTCAATTCCGTGGTATCCCCCAATGCCTGGGAGGTGGAGTAACAGCTTGTTGCATTTTATTCACATTTACGAGTATTTGTTAAAATTTACAACACATTTACAACGATTTTTATTGAGTTCAGGTAATCCCGTGTTGTCGTGTCATCGCTGTGAGTTAAACGCTTGACTGACTTCCGCTCCCGTCGTGCGAGTCGTGCTCATTCAGCACAGCGGAAGACAGCGGGACTCAGCGGCAGTGACTATTGCGAGTGCACGTATGCTGAGCAGAAGTGGAAGGATTCTCAATCATACACAAACAGACATAGACGTCTATAAGTATTGCGAATTTGTACGTTTTTATGCAATACAATTTATTGCTACGATTTGTCTTATTTATTTTATAACATTCTGACAAACAATATTGAATTGGTCTCATTCTCCCTTTTACTTCTTAGTAATCTACTTCTTAATCTTCGTTTTCTTAACTTCTCTATAGACCCAATTAACTTAAGCAAATGGGAAAATTCTTTACAAAAAGATAAAAATGGAAAATGGAAATGTCTGAAAAATTAAACTAAAAATTCAACAAACTTGTGGCAAAAGTTATTTTTAACATAAACTGTAATATGTAAAAAAAAATGGAAGGCACATGTCAAAACTTTTCATTTTTAAGCCTTCGTCATTTGCATTAAGAAGTTTGTCTGGGCCAGAAGTTTAAAGTAAATATAACTAAAATTCTTTATCAATGTGGTGATTTTTCTCATTTTGTTCAAATTTTTATCTAATACATTTGGAGACAGTGGTGGTTATAGAAAACAGCTGTTAAAAGAAAAAACAACTATAGCAGGTACAGTAAGTTAAACAATTAACTAAAGCAACAGCTGCAAGTTTTGAACGTGACATCGCACCAAACTAATCCGCGAAAGGGTGTCACTTAGATAGCTTCCAGGCAGCTTTTCGAAACTTTTTTCCTTCAATTTTTTACTTTTTCTACAACAACTGTATACATCAAAGGTCTAGTTGAGTAAAATTAATTGCCACAATCACATAAAGAATACTGCAGAGATTTCACTCAAAATGTACCCCACCCCACATCCTAGATGTACTATATTCCAGAACAAACCCACAGCTATCGAGTGGTTCACAGGGATTAAGATCGTCCGAAATACTGTCACAAATGATAGGTTTTTGGCTGTTTTTTTTGTTTTACAAATATGCACAAGGAGAGAAATGTTAATATTGAAGCCTTACATTACATTACGCAAGAGAGCAAAAGACTCATTTTATTTACTTAATAATTAGGTGATTTTGCACGTAATCATTAAAATTATTCTTGAAAAAAATGTATTTTATATCCAACATAGAAATGCATAGTAATACATCAGATATGAAATAGTCTTTTTGCCTTTTGCTTTCAAATACAGGATTATCCATTTAGTGCCTCAAAACTGTCAATTAGTGTTTTAAAACGCTTTAGCAATGTTTTTCAGCTTTTCAATACCTGTCATTTGAAGTGTTATTTATTTAAAAAAATTTATTTTATACCCCGCCTAGGAATGCATAGTAATATATCAGGCCTTTCGTGAAATTAAATGAAATAGCCTCTTTGCCTATTGCTTTCAAATATAGGATTATACATTTAGCGTTTTCAGAACCGCCGGTTTGGTAAGGCTGTCAGCTGTTAAATACTTGTCATCTGAAGTGTTATTTATTTGGAAAAGAAATATATTTTATACCCCACATAGGAATGCATAGTAATATATCAGGCCTTCCGTGAAATTAACTGAGATAACTTCTTTGAATTTTGCTTTCAAATACAAGATTATCATTGCCACCAGTCTGCCGATGCTGTCAGCTGTTGAATACCTATCATCTGAAATGTTATTTATGTCGTAAAAGGTTTCCCACGTACGAATATGGATCGTTTAACAACCGAAAAACGCGTGAAAAGAGTTAAATCTTACTATAAAAATGATGATTTAAACGTGGGCTCTCAATCGAACAACATTTTTTCCAGCGATGAAACTTTTTTCTCGGTTTCGCTGATTGCGTCAACAGGTGTGAAGCAGTGATTGTGGAAAAGTGTTATCCATTTAGTGAAAGGTTTGCCATTTACGAATATGGACCATCTAATAACCAATAATAATAAAATTAGTGGATCAGCTGATAACCGAAGAACGCGGAAAAATAGTTAAAACAAAACTGGTGATTCAAAGGTGAGTTTTCAATAGCACAGAATTTTTTTCAGCGATGAAGCTCATTTCTCGGTGTTATTTATTTAGTGAAAGGTTTGCCATTTATGAATATGGATGGCTTAATAACCGAATATCGCGTTAAAGTAGGTAAAACATGCCACACAAATGGCGATGTAAACGTGGGTTTTCACTTTTCTTCAGCGATGAAGCTCATTACCCGCTCGGTTGTTATGTCAACAAGTGTGAAGAAGTTTTCTGCATCGCATGCGGAAAAAGTGACTGTATGATATGCATTATAGTCTGGAGGAGGTGTCATTGGTGCGACCAAACTTGCTTAGTAGTTTCTAACTAGTAAGCTGTAATAGTCTACCTTTTATTCTATTACTTTGTTCTGTAATTATGTCCATGTTCCTTCTAGTACCCCCCATACAAATAGCCGTGTCACATTACTACTGACCTCATTTGACGTAATGTTAATAATGTTGTAAAGAACATTATCAATCTTATATAATATATAGACTAACTTAACAAAGCTATTCCAAAATCTGTAAACTTCACCTATTCTAATACACTAAACTATATTTCATGTTAACTCCCAGCATCTTAACCCCTGATACATTTAATTCACAACATCAGCCGATACTAATTACTGTTGTTGTGCTGTTGTTATTTTGTTTGAAACAAACAAAGGAATTAAGCTAATCCGTGTATTGCTCTTGAATTGGTGAAGTCAATACATGCCTGCGTCGCAGCTCATGCTGTTGCTGATTTGAAGCTGGGATTACATATACGAGCACAAGAAGATAAACTTTACTCAAATCAGCAACATTTGTAGCTTAGTGAAATTTTAGTAATTTCTAGGTAATCACTTCTTTTCTGGATCTTTCAGTAGTCAGCACAAAAAACTTTGCTAAGTATTCTTTAATAATATTATGTAATATTGAAATAAAAGTTCCTCTTCTTATCAATATTATATGAAGAAAAATATGGTTTTGTTCTACCGGGGAAAGTGTAGCTTATTCATAAACAAGCCTAGTTAATCATATGTTCGTACCTTCATATCTTTCAGCCAGCTGTAACAAGTTCTAAGAATTTTGCTAAATATCATGCGGTTGATAGACTCTGCTCTGAACATGATATTGGACGACGTCATGCCTTTTTTTTTTTTTGTACCTCCATACAAATTGGCGTATTTATCGAAATTTAATTTTCCACTGTAACCCCAAATTCATGACCTGAAGTTAATTAAATTCCTTCCAGTTATATTGCTATATACTCGTAAAGCTGGGTGAAACGTGAAAAAAGTCGACGGACACAGCTCAAATACAAGAAAAACTTTCCATAGAAATTACCCGAAATATATCTTATATTCCTAAATTTGCATCTTTCATTGATTTGCATTATATTCAGTACGATTGAGAACGCATCAAGCAATTAGTATTTATGTTTAATATTTAGTATACCACACATAAAATCCGATTTTATTTAAAAAATTAGTGACCTCTCTATATTTTCCAAACAGAGGGCTTCAGAAAGTTATTATACAATTTTGCTTATTGTGCTTTAATTCAAAGTATGTTTTGATTAGAAGCTATCAATTGACAATTTCGCTTATTGTAAGTATTTTTGGATTAGAATCTATCAATTAACAACACCCTTTTTCGCACTAAGGCAAACTTTTGCCGTAACGCAAAAGGACGTTCGATAAAGATATGTGTAAATCACTTCCCCTGACTGAAATTTCCACATTGGTTATAACCTTTGTTAGTTTTTAGACAAAGTGTTGGCAATAAAAGTACACAGCATAAATATTTAATTAACTTCGACATGTATTTTCCATTGTCGACCGCCATTTAGATACAGTTTACTATGTCCGCCTAATAAACAAACGCAATTTGTTTATTATACGTGATTTCACTTCCTCGTAAAAAGAAACTTTATATTCAAACAGCTACATAAACATTTTATCGAACATCCTGCCAAAAAACTGAATGTATTAAAACTATTTCAATTTAGTCTTCTCAAGCTTTTCCTATATTCTTCTGAGATTTGCCAGATGTAATTCGGTCAATCTCAATTAGGACTCAATTTTCGTTTCGTAGCAACTGCCTACGATTTATGTACGATGATTGCAATAGCATATTTTCCATAGAATACTTTCTAATTTTACTTTTCTTGCAAATAACATCTAATCTAGATATGAAGTATATTTGCCTTTTCATGCTATTTGCTCAGGTTGTTTTATCTATAGAATATGAGAATATTTTTATTTAATTGCATTTCCAATTTGCAAAAACATGCATTTATATCTACACGAATATAAATATTTATTTCTTTCAAATTTATTGGATTTGGTTTACCCTCCGGACTGTACTTTTGTGGCCATTCACAGAAATTTATCAGTTTAACGATGACCAAAAGTCATCGGAAGAGGGATTCAACATTTGCCTGTAATAATTTAATTGAATCTCTTACAATTGTATAGGTTACACCTCAGATAGAGCAATAAAGAAGGCAGAAGGCCAAATAGCAAACAAAAATATCGGATTATATGATATTTTCATGTATTAGATAACTAAAATGGAAGGCAACCAATCAACTGGCTTAGCCATCAATAGCCAATTATTTGCAAAAGTTATATTATTTTACGTTACAATTGTCTTATACAAATTTAAAGATTTTGTGCAGTGATTGCTATTTACGAGTCCCACAACAAAGTGTATCAGGGCTACCAGGAAAGCAAATAATTTATTTGAAAATCGGTCAGATGGCACTCGCATTGTGAGGCTATACACATTAATTAATATTATTAATTAATAATTTAAAAAGGGTCAGATTTCAGCCGTTACATTTAGTAAGGAAATATTTGACGTCCAATAGAAACCAAGTTGAATAGCATTCATAGCAGAGCGTGCTATTATGTATATTTGAATGAATGAATTTAAACGCGACTTTATATTCATTTATAAAACATTGCTTTTGGGACGCTTAATTGCAGTTGCTTAAAATCCATAACCGCATTGGCCTCTTTTAAACAAATTTTAAATGCACATCTCATCATTTTCCAAAGAATAATGTATTGCTTCATCAAGACAAGGCATTGGCATGTCCGTCACCAATGGTCAACACATTTTGGTTCAGCATATGGTTGCCAATAAGGTTTCCAGGGCACTGTGTAGATGTCCTATGTAACCAACTACAAGGAAAGATCGTCGCAGAGTATCACTTCATTTCAACAGCATATCATTTCAGTCTTGTAGGGCTGCCCATTCATTGGTTTCAAAGCCGCCGGTCTGGCAAGGTTGGCAGCTGTTAAATACCTGTCGTCTAAAGTGTTATTCATTTAGTAAAACGTTTGCCACTTACGGCTATGGGTCGTTTAACAACCGATGAAGGCGTAAAAATCATTAAAATTTGCTACAGAGGTGGTGATTTAAAAGTAGGCTTTCAATAGAACAACATTTTCTTCAGCGATGAAGCTCATTTCCAACCAGGTGGTTTTATCCAAAAGTATGAAGAAGTGATTGTGAAAATCCATTCTTCTTTATCGGTGGCGACTGAAATAGACATCCTTATGTATTATGTGCCGCCCGCAGAAAATAATTCCAAGCGCTTCGATCTTCTGCGCTTCTCTTTCAATTCGTCCAATTCGACCAAGTTTCGATAGTATTTCAAAAACCTGGTCCATCCAACGGAGTTTTGGTTGCCCTCTTCTGCGCCGTCCATCGATTTCATTGCTTCCGTGCAGGAGCATTTGGGTCCACTCGCACAACATGACCCAGCCAACGAAATTGCTGTATATTAATGCGTTTGACCATGTCGATGTCGGCATACAGCTCATACAGTTAATTTTTCATGCGACGCCGATACTCTCCATTAGCGATGATGGCTCCATATATTTTCCGGAGTATTTTTCTCTCGAAAACTGCCAGTACTGATTCATCGGCTTGCGTTATAACCCAGGATTCTGCGTCATATAACAAGACAGGTGGAACCAACGTCTGGTACTGTTGGATTTCTTTTGTCGAGAAAGGGATTTATCATTAAATCGCTTGCTTAGCCCGTGGTAACATCTATTAGCAAGCAATACTCTCATCTTTATCTCCATGCCGATATCACACGTGTAGTTTACAGCGGAACCGAGGTAGATGAATTCTTCCACCACTTCAAAATTATAATTGTCAACGTTTACACAGCGTCCCAAACGAGTAGACTCTTTGTTCCTTGAAACTAATAATTTTGTTTTGTTCTCGTTTACCACCGGACCCATTTTCGCTCCTTCCTTCTCGACGCTTGAGAAGGCTGCAGTAACATCTTGCAGTTTTCTGCCAATAATGTCTATGTCATCTGCATATGCGAGTAACATATGGCTTTTATTGAAGATGCTACCAGTCGTGTTAACTGCAGCTTTCCTCATAATCATCTCTAGCAGTGTTCAATAATGAACATGTGTGGTACAGTTTGCATTGTTGTAATGATAGGAATTTCCAAATTGTCAGTTTTTCCTTAAGAGAAACAAATAGAATATATTTATGGCTGTACTGATAAAGGAAATAAACTCATCCTGCGGTGTGGGTATAGGCTAATTATAGAGGTTTATGTTAAATATGTTCCCTTTAGATAACGTATAATATCAAGAGTACAGTCAGAGGATCATATGTGAGCGATGCAGGGGGTCATAGATAAGCAGAATTATCAAGCGTTCATGAGCTTGTGTGTATGGGCGATAGCAGAACCACTCCTATTTATTTTTTTACTTTATCTTTAAGATTAGTATATTTAAAATAATTCTATTATAGTTTCTAAGCGTCAAATTTGAAAATAAAGAATCAGTAATTTACAACTACTCAACACGAACTGACGTTTTCTTCAAGCATGGGGGGGTGTCAGAATGGACATGGCAATGTCGTCGCCTATTTTTGTACTCAGAACTCAGCTTACCAAACGCATGAGATGTGCTAAATTTGGCAGAATTTGCTACAGCTGATAAAAAAATGTGGAGATAAGAATATGTGGGTTAAATCGGTTATTTTTATGGGAGATACCAGTTGTTTGATCGATTTTTTGCTAATATAAACGTATCAATTTGTACGGGGGATGCCCGAATGGGTATGGCAACCTCGCCCATTTCCATTCTCAGAACTCAGTTTACTAAATGCATTATATGTGCCAAAATTTTGCAAAACTTGATGCAACTTACTGAAAGATATGGAGGTAAGAATATATGGGTTAAACCGGCTATTTGTATGGGAAATACCACAAGGGGCATGGTTACCCTATATTGTAGATAATTATAGGACAATGTAGTGAATTAAAATGTAGACTATTATAGCTTACTAATCAGAAATTACGGAGGAAAGATTAAATTTCGAAAAATACGCCAACTTGAATGGGAGGAGTGACAGAGTTGTTCACTTTCATTGTGAGACATTACTTGAGGAAATTCTCAGGTTGTTCCGAATTCTACTAAATGTAGCGCAATCACACAAGAGATATGAAATTAAGAATATTCATATTAACTAAATTGGTCATTTGTATGGAATTTAGTAGGTTGATTTTTTATATTTATTCAAACATCATAAGCAAGTTCAATGGGCAACAACTTAAGTTATTCCTCTACGAATGTGGAGGTAACAGAATGGCGGATCGATATAGCTCACTTACAATCTCCTGTTATAATCGGGCAAACTATTAGGCTGTGTCACGTTTTGAGAAGTTTAGTAAAGATTCGTAATGCCTGATTTCGATATAATTTTTATTTCATTATAATGCTTGGCTCTTGCCATTATGTACGAAATACAATGCAATTGAAATGGCGTCTTGTGGATTGGTTGCAGCAGTGAAATTTTTTTGAGTTAGTTTTGGAAAAAATACGTCCCAATTACACCTCCAGACCATAAAGCGCACCAAACAGTCACTTTTTCCGGATACAATGGCTTTTGCACAATCACTTCTTTTGATACTGGCATAACTACCGAGTGAAAAACGATCTCCATCAGTGAAGAAAATTTTGTTCAGTTGAAAGCCCACGTTTGAGTTATCACTTTTGTAGTAAGATTTAACTATTTCTACGCGTTCTTCGGTCGTTAAACGATCCATATTCGTAAGTGGCAAACCTTTCACTAAATAAATAACACTTAAGATAAATATCACTTCTTGGCCAACAAGATCATACGATTTGATGCCGTTAGACTTTTTTTGTAGAGCTACGTCAAAGATCGTGTTCACGCGGACAATTCCCAAACGTACTGCCCGAAATGTGGGAAAAAGTGGTCGAAAGGATCCACTGCTGCAACCAATCAAGAGACGGTAATTTAAATGATATTGTATTTCGTACATAATGGCAAAGTCCAAGTACAGGATGGCGCAATAGAACATATTGCATCATCTTTTTTTGGGGGGTAGAAAAGGCGCGGGGGGGGGGGCGCCTACATCGTTGGGTTGGCGGGCTCATGGAGTTTTAGTCGCTATGAGTCACTTCGACGGGAAGCGTCGCGCATTTTGCGTGCGCGCAATTTACGAGAACTTTCGTTCATATATTGCTACTGGGCGACTATATTGTGCTGAATATGGACTACGGCGAATTAGTGAAGCTCCGAGTGCTAATTCTGTTAAAATATGGGTAAAGCGTTTTGAAAAGACCGGTTTAACACTTAAACCACAAGCAAATGGTCGCCCAAGAACATCTAGGACCGAAGAAAATGTTAAGGGAGTTATGGAGTCAGTACGAGGAAATCCACAAATGTCGACTCGCAAGAGATCGTCTGTCTAACAATTATCGCGACGAAGTTTGCAACGAATTTTAACATTGGATCTTAAACTGCATCCATATAAGCTGCAATTAACACAAGAATTGAAAGAATCTGACTTCATAGCAAGGCTCGCATTTGCTAATGAAATGCTTGATCGATTTTCCAATTTTGACAATATCCTTTTCTCTGACGAGGCTCATTTCCTTATGAATAGGTTCGTAAACCGTCAAAATTGTCGTTACTGGAACAGTGAAAATCCCAAAATCAAACACCAGAAACCATTGCATAGTTCTAAAGTGACAGTATGGGCAGCAATCTCTGGCAGAGGAATAATTGGTCCTTTTTTCTTCGAAAATGCGCGGGGCCAAAACGTCACGGTTAATACGGAACGCTATTTTGAGATGTTGGACGGATTTTTGGCTCCAGAAATTGAAAGTTCAAGAATAGTGAAATCCAGAACTTGGTTTCAACAAGATGGAGCTACCTGTCACACACCAAATGACTCCATGGCGGTGGTGAAGTAGGTGTTGCCTGGCAGACTGATTTCGAAAAGAGGTGATATCCTATGGCCCCCACGTAGTCCACACTTGACGCCTCTTGACTTTTTTTTTGTGGGGATGCCTCAAACACAAAGTCTACAGTAAGAATTCAAGAAACATCGTTCAGCTCAAGGAGAATATCCGTGGTGAAATGGCAGCCATTACACCAGTATTACTGAGGAAAGTTTTCAATAATTTTCGTTCGCGGTTAGAGGAGTGCCGTCGTAGAGAGGGTCACCATTCAGATGATGTTTTTAAAAATAACATAACATAAATCCCATTTATTACTCTACAATGCCTTAGATTTATTTTAAAATATTTTATTTTTTATTTATTTATTTTTTATATAAATATTTATTATTTATTATTTCATATATTATTATATTATAATATTATTTATTATTTTATTTATTTTTTAAATATGCACGTTCTATTGCGCCACCCTGTATTATGATTAGATAAAAATTCCATCAAAATAATAAATTTATGTATGCTTTATTGGACTTTATTTTTGAAACGGAAAACTTCAAAATTTTTTTAGCAACATTTAGTTTTTTATGTGGCATAACGATCCCATTTCCAGCGAAATGTAAAGCAGCAAAGAAAGATGTATGAAAACAAAACTGAAAATTTAAATAACCAAAACAAATTCAATAGCGAATAAACTGATGCTGCTTAACATGCGAACATGCGGACGAACTAAGATCCGACTTATGAACGAAATTCATGTTACTGAATTTAATTTGTTATTTTGGCATTTAAAAATGAAAATTATTTACTCAATTTGAGCTATAATTTAATCAATGACTACAACTTACTTGTTTTCACTTATAATGATCTTAAAAGGAAATTCAAAAAGTGAGATTTATTAAGTACAAGAATTTATTTAAACTTCATCTTCAATAAATGTTACTACATAGAATGAAATAAGTGTAAATTTAGTTACATTGAGGTAGAACAAAGTAAATCAAAATACATTTACGAACATTAGTAAATATGTATCATTATGTTGCATGTTCGCCTATAGAAACACATAACTAAATTATGGTTTATTATTGACTGCATTGCACAGATGTCATAAATCAGTTACTGGCACATTTACCCGTAGATAGACTGAAACTGCATAATAACGAAATACGTAAATTCTTTACATAATGTAGATTCCCATATGTATATGTGATTCCTTACATAAGTATGCATACTCGTATATGCATGTGTGCAAACAATGTCCTTATGCATTAGCATCATATTTGTTATTTAACACTGAAGTAAGGTGTGGTTTCCTATGATTTTCGTACTTACTGCGAGCAATCTTTGAACGGCGTTTAGGATATTAAGTCTTGAGTGGAATCTATTGTCTGTGGTAATAGAAGAATTAATTACAAATACACAGGTTTTTGCAGCGTGTAGTTATATAAATCTATTCGAGCGATTATGTGAACCTATCGGTTATTTCACACTGGATAATAAGAATTGATTTTTGTTATATTTAAGTGATTTTCGGGGTAAAATATGAGCAGTGGCGACTTTCAAATATCTGCTTTTAAATCATCTTTTCTTTTGGCTCTAATCAAAAATAATATATTAACCATACTCATATGTCTCAAACAAATCTGTAATTTAATATTTTCTGTGGGAATATTTAATACTTTCCCCGTACAGATCACTTTGCAGGCAGATTGTTTGCAAGGCGTCGGATCAGAAGAGAGCTTTAGGGTAGGTAGCTTTCGTTTTGTTTGCTGTTAGGGGTTAAAGGTTGAGTTGTGGAGACGCACTGCCATATGTATTGTACAATGTACGATGCATGTGAATGTTTGTTGTAGCTGCATCCCTCTTTTCTGTATGCGCTTGCATAGTAGAACGGCGTGTAGCTGCGACCTGTTGCAGGTGCATGTCTGCCTTTCATGCAAACGCGTACGATGGACGACTAGTTTCATGCGAGGTATGATGTAGCGAAACTAGAGCTGCTACAATCGGGCAAAATTAGCCTTTTGGAAAAAATATTCCATTTAAAAAGTGATCTTACTTCAACAAAGATAGAAGTTTTTCAAACTTACCAGATAATATTATCTGGTTAGAGACTCTCATACATGGAATAATTTTCGTCTTTGGAGGATTTGTTTTGGAAATATGGAAATTTTTCTTATTTTTCCATATTTTCGGATATTTTTCTAATCAATGCTTTTTACCGATGCAACTACGGAATGGAGAAAAAAGTTCATCAAAACTTTAAGATTTTTCGAATATATACCTATAGAAATTCTCTTAAAATTTGTTAAGCTTCGTATCTCAAAGGTGCTTCGACTAATCCTACCGGGATTAGTCTGAGTTCCCCAAAGGGGAGCTGCGAATGCAAGTAAAAAAAGAGTCAGGCTTTCAAAGCGAGACCCACGTTAAATTACCACAATTGATTGATTGCTTTCCTTGTACAGGGTTATTCACTTAGCGGTTTCAGAACTGCCAGTTTGGCAAAATTTGTAGTGTCGAATCGGTCATTGGAAAAAAGCGCTACAATATTCGACAAGCAAAGAGAAAAGAGATAATGAAACAAATTAAATGGAATTTACTGTTTAATGCTGATTCTGAAAATTAATCTCGGGAGTTTTTAACAAATACGTTGAGTGCTCGACGACTCTAAACGTTCATGAGCATATCAAGGTGAGTGCCACCCAAAAAAAAAGATCACTGGCAATATCAGGACTCAAACTTACGGTCGTATGGACTGTAGTCACGTGTACTAACCATGGCGCAACGGTTGTTTATTTCATCTTTTGTTCACATTTTGTTATTTAGATGCTTATTTTAAAAGAATGTATTCGAAAGTATTCAAATATAGATATTCTCATGCAACGCTCCAGCATTTGCATATGTATGCTTTTTATTATCATAAGAATACATAATGACGTTTGTTGTCGAATGAACCACACAACTAGATATGCATACAGATATAAATATTGTTCATACACATAAAAGGATGTGTAATTCTCCAGGACAATTTTATGATGGTACAACAAGCATGACATTGCAATGAATTTGTGATTCCATTTGGGAGATATCTCACGATAGTGATGCAAGAGTGTCCCGATATTCAATATAAATCCTTTTATACAATATAAACAAATACAATGGTTTAAACATTATGTTAATACCGCAAACTATTGGAAATATAATGCAGTCAATATATGGAGAACATCTTAAACGCTTTAATAGTTTAAAGAGATAAGAAAATTGCTTAGCATAAATACACTGCGTTCGAAATTAAGACATATTCCTGTGAAGAAAATTAAGTCGAAGTATGTGGGCATTATGAGTTTTGTCATAGCGTTTTCGTGTCATAAATGGAACACGTCTGATTATTCATTTCATAAAAAATTAACACTAAAGTCAACTTCAAACACTCCTTCTTTTCCTCTGTTATCTTCCTGTCGCTCGCTCTTCTCGTCCATTTAACCTCTTTGAAAATGTACACAAATTACAATTTTTAATTAGGCAAATCTACAGTCCTTTAAATTAATTTGTTGGCAAATAAGTTATTTTTTCATTCAATTGTATTTGTGTCTTAATCAAGTTGGATAGAGTTTGGGGACAAATCTGTACTCTTTAATACTAGGATTCACAATTTTGTGCAATATAATTAACTATTTAGCCTTTTATGACTCGTATTCATGTCCGCAGTTATTGCATTTAGAATGTTGTAGCATATCCGATTTGGTAATTTTAAACTCGTAGTTTATCTTGTTTGCCAGCACGGTTTGATGTACTCAATTCGAGTTTTGCAATTTCATTTCAAAAGCTACTTCACGTTTCCGATATGTACGGTAAATATTAAAATTCAAACATATTTTCTGTTATACCATATAAAGTTTCAAGTTTTCAATAATGTCTGTTGTGCGAGATAGAACGAGGACTCATCAATAAGTTGGCACAGCAAATCAAAGAGAGACAGATTTCTGTGAACGATTTAAATCCTTTATGAGACTTTTCAAGAAAAAATTAACCACCTTAGAGTTTTCTCGAAAAAATTCCTTTTCGCAGAACAACTTCTTCTGATTTGAAGTATGAAATAATCACAGAGGACAACCTGTGGCGACTATGCTGAGTGGTGAAGTAATTCGCATCGACATTTGCCATATCTAGTCATTAATTTCCAGCATTGTATTGATGGAAAGGCCACTTCTTTTCTGCTAAAAGAAAAACGAGTTTTCTTTTAGTAACAGGGTGGTCCCAAAACTAGCCGAACTGACGTATAGATGGCGCCAGTTGTTTGAAAAAAATATTTTCTTAAAAAGTGGCTTCCTCATAATACATAAGTTTTCAGTTTCAAGGCGCCACTTTGTTTAGTATTTTTATTTGAACAGTACAAAGTAAACGATCTCAGTGAATTTGTAAACATCGAAAAAATTGGTCACCGTTATTAAATTCAAAATTTCAATTTGAAAAGTCTCAGTCCAATCAATACTACATATAAAATTTAGTTTCTCTTTCATATCGTACATCCAAAACAAGTAATTACAAATTATTTTGGTTTTGATTCTTACATCTGAAACGAAATTAGAAATAATTTGATTTTTATTCAGTTTATTTTATTTAAAAATTGTTCGATTCACAAAACGGACAAAATTTTTGAGTAGCTGTAAAAATTTCTGAGATCCTGATGTTGAAGGTTAGGTTAGGTCAATGTAGCAATCTGAATATATAGACTCACTTAGACCGCATAGTCTATTGTGATACCACGGAAACTAGAGATATGTATGTCCCTAGTTTCCCCCGTTCAACAATTCTGCGCGCCTCAAAAGACTCCTAAGTCGGACAATATCTTTATCGTCCAGATCTTTTAGATCCCTAAAGAAATAAGAGCCTAGTGTTGATGCCCACCTGTTTGCCAGGGCGGGGCAATTGCAGAGAAGGTGTTCTATGGACTCTTCCTCCTCTTTATCTTTATCCCCACAACTCCTGCAGAAGCGACCAGTCGCAACCTTCAGTCTCACTGCATGTCCTCCAATCAGACAGTGTCCCGTCATGACGGATACAAGTAATGAGACATCGGGTCTTGATAGCGACAGCAGTGTGTGTGAACGCTACAGATTTAGGCGAGGCTACATCTGTCTGAATAGATTACAGCCTCGGACAGACACCCACCTGCCACATTCGCTGCTAAGTATGCCCCATTTCGCAGTAGGAACTTACAAGTTGCTGGAGGCATGCCCAAGGACTCCAACTCGACTAGAGTCTATAATGTTGTCCCTATTCTTGCCAGTTCATATGCTCTGTAGTTTCCTGGTATGTCTCTGTGGCCCGGCATCTACATAAGGTGAATGTTGAAATGTTGAGCTACATCGTTAGCTCAGGCATTTCAGGGCTGATGTTGAGTTCTGGAAGGCAAAATTCAGGGATTTAATGGCAGCTTGACTGTCAGAGAATATGTTAATCCCCATCATGGTGAGGACGTCATATCTCAGTCATTCTGCCAATCCCTTAATAGCCAAAATTTCGGTCTAATAAACACTACAGTGATCATATGGCCTCCTTGATATACTTAGCTCCTAGCGTTGAAAATTCAGATAATATATTATTTTAATCATTTTTATTTTTCACATTTTGGCTTTAGATCAGGTATTTTCCTTTGTCAGGAAACGAATCTACATTTGATTTCGGTTTTGATTTAGATTAAGAAATGAATCTGCACAAAAGTCATATTTTTGGTTCAGGTTCTTGATTCGAAATATCTGTTTCATTATGTTTTGATAGCAAAATAATATCGATTTAGATTTCGTATAGCGTTGGAGACAAGAAACGAATCAATGTATGAAGTGAGTTATTGTTTCAAGTGTGAAAGAAAAAGAAATTTCTAATGTAGTTCAAATAGATTTATTACGTCAAAACTGGCTCGATATTGAATTTTTGTGAGGGAAGCAGAAACCAACAAAAATGACTGTTTTCTATCCAATTTGCAGCTTTTATTGTTGATTTCGCATATTCTAAACCTCTTCAAAAGTGTATAATCTGAAATATATTAAAACACACTGACATATATGTACATAATACTACACTTCATGTTACTCTTATATTATCACACCATCCTCGTTTTAATTTTAGAAAGCAATTTCCCATAAATATGAGTTTTATCGCTCTCTTTACACACTCTCTATAGCGTCAATTTACTGCTTAACAACAACATACACAAATATTTATTTATATCCTTGACTATAATCAAAAGAACATTTTTCAATATCTTAGCAATTGTATTCGTATCTCTGGTAATCTTTGTATTTGACACAATTTCGTTAGCATATGTACGCAAAAGAATTCACTTATGTACGTCCGACAGCATCTAGAAATATTTTATTATATGAAACCTGGAAAATCGGCAGAAGGCACACAACAACTCTTTTTGTTGTGAGTATATTGAGTTGAGTACCACTGGAGTTTCTGTTTCAATTATCTTAACATTTATCTTGTTATGCACTTCCTGGCTTCCTAGGAGTTCATTCATTTTGTTCCTTTGTCTGTTATCGTATTCTCCCATTCCTTATATGTTTTATTGCCTTTACCATTGTTCTTGTAATTCTTGTCGTTCCAGATACTGTTACAAAGTCATGTCCATTCTTTTTGGCATCGGGCATTGTGCTGCTGCTGAGTTTCATTGTATTCCTGATACCGACTTGTTCACATCAAAATAATTTATATTACTTTAGTGCCGGTATTATGTTTATTGTATCAGGTAAGTAAAGCATAGTTGGAGTTTCAAGTACCGAAGCAATTACCATGCACATGCACAAACTTGTCCATCAATCATCTGCCCCATTGCCCCCTGTTTACACAAGGTTCTTTATGTGAACACCGTTCGCAAGCACCATCATCATTGTCCTTATAGTGCAATATATTTGAGATATATTTTTGGGAGAAAGAGGTGAATTGTTGTGGTTTTGTTTGCTTGTGTTGTTGCTTTTTTGTGGCTTTGTAAATGTTGTTTGCAGTAGGCTAAATGTTGTTCCCTCTACGTATGAATGATATTATGTTAATAAATATAACTCATACGTCCGCATACATGTGAGGCCTATAGGGCTTTGGGTGAAATTTATGCTAATTTGCAAAAGAAGTACTCGTTTAACACTAGCCAACAAAGTTTTGGACTGGAACAACCAAATATCTTTCCTAGGTTAATTTGGTAAGCTGAATTCAAATCTGTAATTGGTTTTTCTCTATATCGAGGACATCAATACACAAAGAAAGACAGGTGAACGTATTGGGAGTTAGACATCCAACCATGCGAACGATAGCCTCGTGTCCTAACCATCACGTCACGGACGTTCATGTTTGGAATGAAAGGTTGTGGCTTCGCAGGTTGATAGTCTCGTGTACTAACCATCACGTCACGGACGTTCATGTTTGGAATGAAACGTTGTGGCTTCGCATGTTGGCAAGATCTGTTGGAGAGATCAAATGATGACCTTGCTGATTTCCTTTGGCATAGACCTGCGACTTCAGCAAATGCCACATGAAAAAAGTTTAACGATATCGAATTTTGCTTTCTTGGTAGACCCGTCTTCAGCTGGAACCACAATATTTACATCTTTATTGTATATTCAATTTTCAGCGGTTTGTAGCCCTCGATGTTGGCGATGTGCAGCTCACCCACGTTGTTTTCGAAAAATAACGGACCAAAGGTTGTTTTCGGCCCAAAATGCTTACCTAACATAAACTTTTTGTGGATGACATGTAATGAAACCCCTGTGGGTTGCCGCTGTCTCATTTACAATAACTTTGTTTGTTAACATACCCATTCATCCAAGAATGCGCCACGTTATAAAAGAGGATTTTCCGGCGAAATTTGGGGGACCCCAAAGAGCAGTCGGCGAAAAGATGGCAATGTCGACGATCACTAAATTCAGAGTTCGTCTTTCAGTATGTTGTTGTTCAGATACAGATCCATTTTCCGATACAAAGTTCACCCAGTTGAAGTCTGCGAAAGTCCGAAGTTCTCGTACACTGCGAGAGATTGACTTCTTCTGCACACTCTCACGGACTGCGGCAATGTTCTTGGCCGATCTGGCTTTCCTTTGACTCTGTTTAACTATCAAACCGGTCGCCTATAATTTAACCGCCAGTCGTTGAAAAGTCGCTTTTTAAAGACCACCGCATCTGCCGCAAATATAATGAAGCATTTATGCTAGGTTAGGTTAGATTATATCAGTGTAACAGTCTGAATAGGCAGACTCACTTAGACTGTATAGCCCATTGTGATACCACGGAAACTAGAGATGTGTGTGTCCCACGTTTTCCCCGTTGAACCATTCTGAGCGCCTCAGGAAAGTCTTAAGTCGGAAAATATCTATATCATCCAGATCTCCTAACTATGTTCAGGGGTTTTCAATGCAAAATTATATTTAGCGCATCAGATGGAGCGGTGTGTGAACCTCGTCCAGTATCCTACAGTGTGGACTTCTCATAGGAGAGACGATAACTCCATACAACATTGTCGGTCTTTCTACTGCAGTATACAAGCAGTGAACAATGCAAGGCTTTAACCCCCATGGTTTCCCTGTTGCCCTCTGGCACACATGTAGCGCTCCTGTGGCCTTTTTCGCCCCTTCCAGAATGTTGAGTTTGAAATTCAGCTTCTGGTTCAATAAAACTCCAAGGTATTTTGCACAGTCCACGGGAGGAATTTCAGTATCTCCCAGAAATATAGTATCCACAGGTGGAATCTTGTACTCCTGGTGAACAGAACCACTTCGGTCTTATTCGGATATACTCCAAAATCGTTTCCCCCCCCCCCCCCCTTGGTTCTGGGGGGAGGGGTTTTTTGGAGGATGTCTGTGGGTGTTTCCAAAAACTTCCCCCTAACTGCTACTCCCACATCGTCTGCGTATGCGACAACCTTGACACCAATCTCCTCTAAAGACAGCAGAATACTGTTCAGAACGAGATTCCATAGTATGGGGGATAGAACACCACCATGGGGTGTTCCCCTACTAACAAATTTATTCAGGTCCGACGACCCTAATTTAGCTGTGATAAGTCTCTTTGCAAGAAGATCGTACACTAGCTTCATAATACCGAATTTTACTCCCAAGTTTGATAGTGCTGCTACTACGTATGCCCCTCCTTGACGGCGAGGTAACCTTCGGTAAATCCGACCAAGTCATGCAGGGCAGTCTCAGTGGACTTGCCCTTGCAGTAAGCTTGTTGTCTATCTGACAGCATTTTCTGGCCTAAGCTCGTCGTAAAGTAGCTGTCAATGAGTTTCTCCAATGTTTTGAGGAGAAACCATGACAGGCTGATGGGTCTAAAATATTTTGCTCCCCTATAGGAGGTTTTCCCGGGGCTTTGAGAATAAAGACCACCTTGGTCTCTCTCCACATAGCAAGGATATATGTTAGAGCGATACAGCCGATATAGAGCCCCTCAAGCGATGGAATCAGCGTATCAGCCACCGTTTGTAGTTCACTCGGCGAAATCATGTCCGGTCCGGCTGACTTGAAGGGTTCAAAGCGTCTAATTGTCCATGCTATTTTGGGTTTTGTTACGATTTCCCTGGCAACAATCAGCAGTAGATTTGACGCAGTGTTGTCCGCGACACTTTCGCTTCGAGAATTACCAGCGAAATGCGTATCCAGGAGTAACTCCAGTGATTCTTCACTGGATATTGTCCAAGCACCCTGCGGTTTCCCGAGATAACCTACGGCGCACGTTGTGTTGAAACCAGTATTTTCCTTAGCCGTTCGGCTGCGGAAGTGTCTTCAACTTTATTGCAGAATTCACTCCAGGACTTCCTCTTAGCCTTTCCCAATGCACTCTTACATGCTTTAAGTTTCTCCTTGCAGTTGCCCAGCCCTGTGAACTTCTTGTGGACTTATCCCTGTTTAAGAACTTCATACAGCATTTCCACCGTCGTGGTCATTGCTTACCCCTGGCTGGTTAGCGTTTAGTCTAACTAAAGCTCATTTTGACAAAAAAAGAAAATTATTATTTGCATGCGCTGCTCCATTGTGTAACTCTATATCATAACTTGGCATTAAATCCATTCAGATATAAGCAATAGATTTGATAGACGCCGTCACAAACTGCTATCTTAGATCTGTCCCATTTGAAAAAGCAATATAACTGTCATCACTAAATGCAAACTAAATGAATCATCAATAATTTTTGGAAGTATTTTTGTAAGAGATACTCTCAAATTATATTAATGAACAAGTAACTATGCAAAAGTGTTGCCAATTGATGTATTTAAAAAATATAAACCTTTTATAATTACTTGATGAAAGAATCGTGTAACCGTGTAAAGTGAAAACTTCGTTCTTAGCCATCATTCATATAAGGAAAAGTTAAATGTTACCATCAAAACAATTAAGAATCGTCAACTGCTTAAAAATGTTCGTAGAAATTTCACCTCATTCACAATTGCTTTCATAAAAATTCCATTAAGATCCTTTAATGAAATTCATGTTATTTGTTCAATCATTAAACGAGTATTATATTAAATTTAAGTACGGTCATTATTGTTTCCTCAGACAACTTTAACCTGAACTGCAACCTCATCATGAATACTCTTCTTTAAAAAGTTCAATTTATCGCTTTTGTCACACGAATGAGCTTCATGCACTTCCTTGGCCATAATCACATTAAATTAATATCCATTTGTCCGTCCCGTTCTTAGAGCTGTGTGTGTGTGTGCATTTGGGTCCGTCTGCTTGACACCCGGGAAACTTTGTGCTCGCCTGGCAATCATTAATATTAATTTCAATTTAACTTTTAATTACTGTCAATGTTTTCATCTTAACACTCTTTCGTTTGCACTTGTGTTTTTCTTTTTTTTTTGTCTCTTTCTCTCTCTCTCTTTTTTCTCTCCGTTCTGCCATATATTTACGAACGTGCCGCACGTCCTCATTAAAACTGAACAACAACAATAACGACACCGTCGACAACAACTGGAAACGTTTTTCCACCGGCATCGAAATCCTTGCTGAAATCTAAATGAAACTCGAATGTGTCCAAAGGTCTACTGATGCTCATTGGTCTGATTGCTTACATATCCATACTAAAGGCAGAAATTGGGTCAAAGTTGCGTCCAAGGTCATCGCTGCAACCGCCGATGTTTAAGTTCACCTACGGTCAAAGTTTCTTTTTATTCGTATTTGGTTTTATTGCTACAGAATTTGTGGGACTGTTGAACATCTTCCTCTACATCAGTCTGCAGGAAGTTGGATATTATAGCGTAAGTATATGTGATCATTTGCACAGACAGCATACATTCATACTCGTACGAGTATATGTATGTGTGTCCTTTTGTATGAATGCTTTTCTTTGCTCCTTTATTCCCCATCTTTATTAAATATTCAATATGCATGTGCAGTAGGGTGAAAGTGTATTTGACAAATAATAAGAGAAAGACAAAACGTGAAAGCAGCTCGTAAAGAACGAAATGCTATAAACCATTAACAAAAGAGGAACTGATGCAATAGCATGGTGAACGACAAAGCAATTTGTTCACTTCAAACAAATGAGATATCAGAGCAAATTTAATTATTGGTTCAGTAGAAAAACATTTGCATAAAATCGCAGTCAAAAGAATATAAAGCAAAAATGCAAAACAATGAAGTGATATTGTTTATTAAGGTGGTCCATAAAATTCAGTTCATATACGAGTAGAGCGCATTTCCACTGAATATGGATGAATTTAAAATATTTAGCTTAAGGACGCATTTCAAATCCAATACCCACCGATACCTTCTATTATAACTTATATATAGGTTGATATGGAAAAAATTTAACATCCAGATGGAAGCATTTTAAGCACCAAGTACGGGAACGGTGCCAAAACTAGCCGAACTGACGTATAGATGGTGCCAGTAGTTTGAAAAAAAAAATATATTTTTGTAAAATATGACAACCTTATAAAACATATTCTTTAAGTTCCGAGGCGGCACGTTTTTTAGAATTTTTATTTGAGACATCCAAAATAAACGATGTCAGTGAAAAAATTGTAAACTTGAAAAAAATTGGTCACCGTTATGTAATTCAATATCTCAATTCGAAAAGTCTCAGCCCAACCAATATTAAAGCCGAACTATATTCTACTCTGCCGGAGTATGCTCCCTCGTTTACGACTGTAAAATACTGGTCAGCAGAGTTTAAATGAGGCCGTATGAGCTGCCAAGGGGAATACCATAGTGTTCGACCAATTGACGAGTCTACGCCACATACGGTTAAGAAAATCCACTAAATGGTATTAGAAGATCGCCTCCTAAAAGTGGTTGAGCTAGCTGAAATAATAGGAAATTCCAAAAGTGTGCGTTTTATGGGCGCCGCGCTTGTTCTCAGTAGAGCAAAATCGGCACAATGAAGAAGATTGAAAGGTCTCAGTCCAACCAATATTAAAACTGAGCTAGATTCTGCTCTGCCGGAGTTTGCTCCTTCATTTACGACTGTAAAATACGGGGCAGCAGAGTTTAAACGAGACCTTACAAGCTGCCAAAGCTAATACCACAGTGATCGACTAATTGACGTGTCCACGCCAAATAGGTTAAGAAAATCAACAAAATGGTATTAGAAAATCGTCGGCTAAAGGTACTTGAGCTATCTGAAATGATAGGCAATTCAAAAAGTGTTATACCTCGTATATTGACCGAAAATTAGTAGACGAGAAACCTGTTCGCAATATGGGTGCCGCGCTTGCTCTCATAGAGCAATAGAGCAAAAACAGAACGGTAAAGATGTTTCAGCAGAATTTTTTGTCGATTTATAACCATGAATAAGATATACGAGTATAGATCCGCCACTTTACACTTTACATAAACAGCTGTAGTCAAAGCAGTGTACTGGCATCGTGAATTGAACGAAGTTCTGAAGATGAGAAAGCTGTGGCAAATCCTCCACCATCAAGCCGTTTTTTCAAGTTTGGAAATAGAAAATAGTACGAGGGAGCTAAATCTTGCGAATAAGGTGGGCGATGAATAAATTCCAACTTTAATTCATTAAATTTGGTTACCGCAAAAGTGGATGTGTGAAAGAAACCTTTGTCTTGATGAAACAACACTTTCTTTTTCGCTAAAAGCGGCGTTTTTTCATAATTTCACCTAAACGATGCGTCATAATAAACCGTTGATGGTTTTTCCTTTCTGAAGATAATAAATAAAAATGATCTCATGCGCATCCCTAAAAAACAGACGCCATGGCCTTGCCTGAAGATGGAACCGTCTCCGTTTTCTTTAGGCATAATTCCCCCATTCCTGTCCATTGCTTTGACTATTCCTTTGCGTCTGGTGTTAAGTAATGGATCCATTTCTCATCCATGGTTATAAATCGACGCAAAATTCCGCTTTATTGCATCGTTTATTAAAATATCACCAAACACTCTACTGAAACATATTTACTATGCTGTTTTTGCTGTATTGAAAGCAAGCGCGGCACCCACATTGCACACAACTTTTTCCCCTTCAAATCTTCGGTTAATATACGATGTATAGCACATTTTGAAATGCCTATCATTTCAGCTAGCTCACGCACCTTCAGCCAACGATCATTCGGTACCATTTTGTGGATTCATTTTTAATCGTATCTGGCATCGTATTCGTCTGCGCAGCAAGTACGGCCCCGTTTAAACTCTGCTACCCAAAATTGTACAGTCGGAAAGAAGGAGCAGACTCCCTTAGAGTACAATCTAGCTCAGCTTTAATATTGAAACTTAATACATATGTTTTATAAGGTTGCAACATTTCACCAAAAATTTTTTTTTAAACTGGTGGCATCATCAATACTTCGAGCCGGCTGGTTTTGAGACCGCCTTCGTACATGTCTTAAATCGGTCGGTTTGTAGCGGTTATTTCAGAAAGGGTGTAGTTATTCAGTGGATTTTTTTTCAAAATTCTCCCAAATATTATAAAATAACGCAATGAACAACAATTTTGGTTACTGTAAGTTACATATCAGGAGTTATAGGTAAGAAATTGCGTTTCGGAAAATGGATGAATTTATATAGAAGGTACCAGAAGTGGTGGGCCTAACTGGGAAAATATTATATAATACTATACTGACTTTTAAGTAGTTCGTCAAAGATGTACGTCAGTCATTGGGTCCACTAACCGACCAGATAGCCACGTAGATAGACAGGCAGCACTGACTGAAACTCATGAAGCGTATTCAATCAGAAGATGCCCTAACTTCTTCACACTTCTCTCTCGTCTGTTACATATTTGACCGTATCAAATGATGTATACCTTTATTCCTGTTGCCGAAAGTTTCAAATTTTCCATTAAATGAAGCATGAGTTAAAATTTATTCTCAATTATCTTATTCTTTCTAGGCATAGAAACCTTATGGCAGTATGTCATTCAAAAGTTCGCGTTCAAATCTTTTTGATAGCACTGTTGAAAATCAATGTAGTAGGATGATAAAGCCCTACATAGATTAATTCATTTGACACCAGTCGTTATTGAATACCTGCCTATTAGCCATTCTTCTCTGGGTATTCAATCAAATCATTAAATCTATCTTTTCCATCAATCAATTTCTATTTGCAAATTTCCTAACGGAATCATAACATTATTGTATAAAGAAAATCTCATAAACTAATGTTTGAATACCTAAAATAGAATATTCTCCATATATTTATAAACGAACTATCTGTATGAAAGGAACAACCCACATGATGGCGTCCAACAACATGCAAATGTAATGGAAAATTGAACAAGAAGAAAAGAACAACATAAAATAGCAAAATCTTGTTAGTTAAAGTCCTACTGCCACGAATCAATTCCACATATTCTTCATATTCTTGGTATCACACAAATAAAGAAAAAATGTGCAAGGAGAGAACACCATCATAACTGAATTTTGCATAGCAAAAAAGGAAGACCAACGGAAAACTGGCCAAATGAGGAAGTCCATGAGGAGTGGACACTTCGTTAAATAAAGTTCATTATAAATGGTAAAAGATTGTTCAGTAACTATGAAGCAACAAAGTGCACTGAATGGAATGGCAGTAAAACGTAATATATTTATCTTATACTGTTTCCATTTTTATTCACATTTCCTCTGGGAAATATTTAAGCCAATGGAGAAATACTTAGCTGCATTTTATATTTGCTGAGAATGCAAAATTCAGCAGTGGTTCAGAAAAGGTTTAAGAGCACAATAAAAGAAAAGAAGATTTCATATCAATTACTGATAATTTTACTACCGAGATGGGATACACTGAGGCCACAGGGAAATGCGAACAATTTGTTGGCATGAAATTTGATGTTTTTATTGTCTTACAAATATGCATGAGTGGAATGAAATAAGGAGAACCTTTATTTCAGTTGTTTAGACAAGATCTATGTGAGCTGATTATATGAAAGGGTTATCCATTTAGTGGTTTGTAAACCACCGGTCTGGCAAGGCTATCAGCTGTTGTGTGGAAGGTCTGCCACTCACGAATATGGATCGTTTAACAAGCGAAGAAGGCGTAAAAACAGTTAAAACTTACTACAAAAGTAGTTATTGAAACAAGGGCGTTTTTCGTGTTTTACGGAGTGACTGTGGTAGTCATAATCAATTTACTGCGCAAGGAATTGGGAAGATTATAAAGAAATGTTAACAGACTAGAAGAGTTACAGATGTAGTCAGGCCTATGCACTATCGCAATGTACGCCCTGCCGAATATATCGATTTTGTTAGTACAATTGTGGCGGTTAATCCGAATTTGTCAATTTCAATTGGGACTATCTTAAGGCAAATTTTAGCGTATTTTGGATTTAAATTTCCACTTCCATCCATATAGAATCCAACTCATGCAACAATTAAAGCTGGCTGATCATTCACAAAGATGCAGACATGCAGTTTGAGGGATACAGCAACAGATTTGCAATGCTGATTTTCGACAACCGTTTTTTTTTTTTTGCCTACAATTGTAGGTTATGACAAGATGGTGCTACGAGAATCATTACGCAACCGATTTTATCTTTATTGCATAAGAAATTGCCAGAAAACGTAATTTTACGTTTGGTGACGTCAATTGGCCACCCAGATCATACGATTTGACGCCGCCAAATTTATTTTTGTAGGGCCCCCTCAAACACCGTGTTTACAAGAAAAATCCCCAAATGTTGGAGCATTTTCAAAACTAATATTCATCAAGTAATTACCGAGATACTAGCCGAAATAAGCGAAAAAGTGATCGAAAACTATCTCAAGAAGATTCACTAATGCAACCAATCCAGAGGTGTTCGTTTAAATGACATCGTATTTCGTGGACAATGGCAACTTCCAAGCGTTATACGAGGTTTTTCCTTCCTGAAAATAATCCCACGCGCATAACAAAAAAAAAAGGAACCACAACAAGAACAGACGCCATAACATTGCCCGCAGATGGAACTGTCTTTGCTTTCTTTCAACACGATTCTTCCATGCCAGTCCACTGCTTTTATTGCGTCTGTTCCTTTGTCTCAGGTGTGAAATCAATGAATGGTTATAAATTGATGAAAATATTCGACTTTATTGCGGTGAAACATCGAAAAACACTCTACTGAAACATATTTACGGCGCTATTTTTGGTTTATTGGAAGCAAACGCGGCATTCATCTTGCGCACAACTTTCTTAGGTTCGCAACTTTTATACAAAATAAATTCCTTTGCATCCCATTAAAGAGGTATGGCAGAGCTTCTCACATTCAGTAAGCTGGTATGCATCCAATTTTTAGACTCATTGAAAGGGACCCGTAGTTTAACGACGATTCCTAACTTCACCGTTTGAGAAGCATTTAAAAGAATTGTCAATTACGCGACTACTCGAAGTTTTCGTCAGATGCATCAAGGTGATCGAAGTTCAAGTAAGGACAAGTCGCAGTATGGGATATTGAACCGTCAATCATTCAAATGATATTTGCCTGTGCCACGCTTGGCCACGCCATATCTTTTATGTAGTTGAATAAAATTGAAGCAAACTTGATACACGTTAAACGTTTGTAAAACTAAAAAAAAACTATTAAGCACTCGTTCTGGTACCATCCGAACAAATTGACGATTTTTCGAACCAATCCTTTGTGACTTCTAATCAATTCTCCACCTTCCTATATGAAAAGTGCCATAGAACGCATTTTTCATAAGGAAAAGTGCAATAGCAGACACTTTTCATATAGAAAAGTAATGTGCACTAAAAGACACTTTCAAATATAAAAGTATAATGGATGACAAGTAAAGTGTCATGGAAGACACTTTTCTTATAGGACAGTGTCATGGAAGACACTTTTCATACAGGAAAGTGTCATGGAAGACACTTTCATTTAAAAAATTGTCACGGAAAACACTTTCATATAAAAATGTGTCATTGAAGACAATTTTCATACAGGAAAGTGTCATAGAAGATACCTTTCATATAGGAAAGTGTCATGGAAAACACTTTTTATACAGGAAAGTGTTATGAAAGACAATTTTCATACAAGAAAGTGTTATGGAAGACACTTTTTATATAGGAAAGTGTCATGGAAGACACTTTTCACATAGGAAAATGTCATGGAAGAAACTTTCACTCAAAAAATTGTCACTGAAGACACTTTCATATAAAAAAGTGTCATTGAATACAATTTTCACACAGCAAAGTGTCATGAGAGATATTTTTCATATAGGAAAGTGCCATGGAAGACACTTTTTATATAGGAAAGTGTCATAAAAGACAATTTTCATATAAAAAAGTGTCATTGAAGACAATCTTCATGTCATGTCATGTCATGGAAGACACTTTTTATATAGGAAAGTGTTATGAAAGAGAATTTTCATACAAGAAAGTGTTATGGAAGACGCTTTTTATACAGGAAAGTGCTATGGAAGACACTTTTTATATAAAAAAATGTCATGGGAAAGTGTCATGGAATACACTTACACTATAGAAAAGTGTCATGTAAGACACTTTTTACATAACAAATTGTCATGGAAGAAATTTTCATTTAAAAAATTGTCACGGAAGACTTTTTCATGTGAAAAAGTATCACGGAAGACAATTTTCATACAGGAGAGTATCATGAAAAATATTTTCCATATAGAAAAGTGTCATGAAAGACACTTTTCATATAGTAAAGTGTCATGGAAGAAATTTTCACTCAAAAAATTGTCACGGAAAACATTTTCATATAAAAAGTGTCATTGAAGAAAACTTTCACACAGGAAAGTGTAATGAAAGATATTTTTCATATAGGAAAGTGTCATGGAAGACACTTTTTATATAGGAAGGTGTCACAAAAGACAATTTTCATACAAAAAGTGTTATGAAAGACATTTCTATATAAGAAAGTGTCATGGATTGTATTTCCATCCATCACATTGGTTTGTAATTCCCCACAACATTGAAGAAAAATCAATCAAGTTACCACACACCTTTTGTTACCACGTGACCAATGTAATTCATATATTCTTGGCTCTATATCTTCCAACTGGTTTAACCAAATTGGACCAAGTTTCCCAAATATCATATGCTAGTAATCGAAGAACTCAAAATTAGAATGCTATCTTCCATATAGATTGAGCGATTGATGACATTACTTAAATTCTCAGCAATTACTTTACGATGTAAATTGACGATTTTTCGAATCAATCCTTTGTAATTTGTAATCAGTCCTCCATAGTAGCGTAGATTCTTATATAGCACATTGGTTTGTAATTCCCCACAGCATCGGAGAAAAAGCAATCAAGTAACCACACTCTTTCTGTTACCGCCCTTTCAAATGACCGATATAATTCATATATTCTGACATTCATAGCTTCCAACTTTTTCTACCAAATTGGACCAAATTTGGCAAATGTTTCCAAATATTATGTGCTTAGTAATGTAAATTCTTAAAACGAAAGTTGTATCTAAATTGATCGATTTATCGAATTTGGTTTCCACTCTAATCCCTAATTCGTTGGCCGCAATGACATTACATTGTAATACTGAATAGAATGTGTACAATCGACGGAAGGGCCACATCATTTCTGTTGTCTCAATTATCTTATTAAATTTATACTTTCCTAGACTGGTGTGTTTCATTCAATGGCTCGCAGCCAGTAGTTTGTACTACAAACGAAAATACGTTGCTTTGCCACGCCCTTTAGGGTATCACACATGCAAGTTTGCCGACTTCAGAAAGTTACAATTTCGCTTTTTCTGTATTGTGCTTTAATTCAGAGAATTGGTTTCAGTAACAGAAAAAAGGAAGTTGGATGAAACTGTATGTAATTCAATTCACATGACTGACATTTCTGTACTTGTTTTTCCGTTTAATTCCATTGCGGTGATATTTATCGATTAAGTCACAATTGAATTCATCGAATGTAAAGACATATTCTCTTCCACCTTAGTCAATTTTTAATAGTATTCAATCGCTTCATTTTATAGTTAATGTTAATTATTGAAACTCTATTATTAAAACCACTTAATTTCTTTATCTCTTAAAATCACTCTGTATTCCTTTATTCCAAAAGACAGTAACTTGTATACTTCTTCAAATTGCTATTGAATCCCCTTTCATTGTGGTCCGTTCAAGCGACGCTTTTTGTTATAGTCTCAATTTATATCAGTTTAATTTTTAACCTCCACAGCGTCTACCTTGTTTTTCCATCTCCAACCTGCAGGAAAAGATCAAGGAGGGAGAGAATCGCTACAACTACTCCAAGAATACCTACAAGAGTTACAAACATGATATCGAAAAGAAACCTATGGATCGCATTCGACATCAACAGCATAAGAAACACCAAGTGAGGGCGCAAGAACTCGAATTGGATACAAAGAAACTGCTAAAGAATATGAATCACAAAGCAAGAGCAGAAGGCGTTGCCAAGGGGAGAAGGGACAAAGTGAATATAATGGACCTTAATGCCGAGGCACCCTATGCATGCCGCAAACATCCCAATGGCATGGGATCAACAATGTTCCTCAATGAATTGGATAGAAGGTGAGTTGGCAGCAATTATTCAGCTATTTGAAATGTTCTCTTTCTTCTCTTTTTTTAGTTTTACTATTCATTATTAACCTTATCTGTTTCCTTTCCCTTTTGAAAAGATACTACTTCGAGAAATCTACTACTGCACAGAACAAGTGTAATTTACACTCGAAATATTTGGCCAAGTCTCTTAATGAACTTTACTTAGAATCCACTTTACCACCGCCACCACCCTCAGCAATACACGTGGGAGCCGGTGGTGTAAGCTTAGCTGGCCGCCAGCTGCAACAACATCGGCAGCAGCTACAGCATATTCAAACATTGCCACGGCCGCCACAACAATTTAGTGATTCACCACAAGAGTTTCCTTTAACACGCAGTGTTTCCACAACAACGGAGATTTATGCCACCCAAAATGTCAGCTTTCCAGGCAGTACAGGAGAAAAATCAACAGCCAACAAAACTTCTTTACAGGACCACTACAATGCCAGCAACAATGCCAACAACAACAATCGAAGACGCAATGTGGCAACGAACACAAGATACAACACTGATACCGAAACTCAAACAAACGTGGCTGGAGGCGCGGGCGGCAGCATTGGTGGTCAGAGTCACAACCACGCAAAGACAATCTTACCGCAACAACACGACAATTTATACAATAAGCGGCAACAGCAGAACTATGCAACAGCAGCAATATCCACGAGATCCGGCAGTCATATTCAACTGCTTAATGAGAACCGTTGCAAAGACGTTGGCCGTGACGATGACAATGACGATGACGATGATGATAATGATGGCGAGGACGAGGACGCCAATGGCGATAATGATGCTGATGAGGAGCAGCCCCAAAAACTTTGCGGTCTCAAAAGAAGCATACGAAAAACTAAAGATGAACTTTTCGAGGAGTTCTGCAAACGGGCTGGCGTACGTCCAAAACCCAAAAATATCTACTACATTGAGAACGATGATGACAATGACGATGGCGGCGAGGCGACCATCCATCGCAAGGCACCCAAATCGAAGAACAACATAGTGCGCACCAACAACCAGCAACATCACCAGAGAATGTCATCGCAAGCCCCAGGGAAAATGCAAGGAAAACTGAATGAGTTCCATGGAGTTGGTAGTGGGAATTCGTGTACTCAAGAGAGCAATCGGATTTATGGCGATGCCATGGATGCGGCCGATGCCGATGGTGGGGAAGGTATTGACGCGACGAATATCGATGATGACATCGATCTCATAATGGAGGGCGAGGATGATGAGCATGGCTTTAAGAAATTGACCGAGAATGAGGACCACTTATATGTGATTGATGGTAAGTGGATATAAAAATGCGAACAGAGTGTCTTTCCAATAAGTTTCAGTTTAAGCAGAAACTTTTTCAATAGTTGCTACGATGGCAGCACTCCTTAATAGTGTCTTACTGTGGAATAGTAGATGGCCAAAATCAGACGAGGCTATTACATTACGGTTATTTGAAATTTAGACAAGAGAAATGGAAATAGGGTTGCCAGTTAGCATAGAAATTTCATTTTGGATGAAAAGACTTGTAAATATACTCGTAGGTAAGACCTTCAGCAGAAACTTGCCTGCATTATGTTATGGATTCACGAATATGGCACAGCTTTGCGCTGTTAACAATGTTTATTGCCAGAAGTGAATTGGTCAAGCTAAAGCTTAATTATGGCATGAAAAGAGAAACGGAAAGCAGCTTATACACAGACCGGTTCATAAATTTCGATTAACTTTAACTTTCCCTTAAGTCTATTTGCCAAAAGCAATGAGGAGTTATTTTTAATATTCAACCGATAATTACTTTGACGTTACACAAAGTTGTGACAAAATTGTTTTTTAGGTCTTAATAAAAACAAATTCCCTGGCATCCCATGAATGAGATATGGGAGAGCTTCTAACATTCAGTAACCTTACAGGCATTCTAAGTATTTTTAGACTCATTCAACAGGACCTTATAGTTTAATGACGATTCCAACTGTCACAGTTTGAGAAACATTTACTAGATATTTCGACTAGTCAACTACTCAAAGTGTTCACCAGACACTTTTGAGGTGACCGCCGCTCAAATACCGATACATGGCTGTATCGAAAACTGATCTGGCGATCATGCGAACGATAGTTGTGTATACTAACCATCGTGCCACGTTCGGTCACTTTAGAGCTTAATATCGGTTAGAAATGTTCCCATTTTCTCAAGCTAAGTGAAAACAAAATTAAAAGTAACTTAATAACGGCTCAATCGATCTTATGAATTCTACATTATAGGTGACAGAGTATTTTCGACCAAACCTATTGTTTCATATCTGAGATACTTGAGTAGGTGTTCCTCTTTTCGAAGATCGTGGAAGTAGTAATTATAACACCAGGATCCTCTAAATTAAATTTTTTTTCGTCGGAAAATATAATTCTATTTCACTCTCTACTCCTCGTCATAGACGTACGACAAAAATTAAGTCGACGTTCCTTACGGGGATTGTCTAGCAATGGTTTCTTTTTAAGTCTCAAGCGTTGTAAGTGTGCTGCTTTGAAAATAACTCTTTTTGCCGTTGATACACTTGCACTTACGCCAGTTTTTTTCCTTAATTTTGCCAGCAGAGACGTGTGAATTTGAGGTATATCTTAGAATAGCCCTCTTGTCAGCGGCTGTAATAACACTTGCTGTTCGACCTTTCATATTATTTTCACAGCCTTCGTTGTCACGTAAATATGTCGATGTAACTTTGCGACTTATATTAGTTTTTCTGGCTATTTGATGAATAGAAAGTCCACACTCCTTGTAGGTTTCAATTTTGGATCTTTTCTCGACACTCAAAGATTTAGCTCGGTCCATTTTACTTAAAATCGATTGTTTTATAAAAGACTTTCTCACTTAAACTGATTACCACGTGAGGGGTGCTATTCAAATGGGCCAAAAAAGAAGAACACATTTTTCACTAATTTAAAAGAAAAGAGCGAATTAAAATAATGGGACTCTTTCATTGCTTGAAATTATTTGTAAATGATGCGTGCAAGTAGAAGAAACAAATAAATTAAAACTGAACCGTTCTGTGAAGTTTGCTTTAAATAGTAGTCACCATTGTTAAATGATTAGGGTGGGGGGCTATTGAAGTGAACGGCAGTGTACATCGGCCATAAACATTCCATCATACAGGGTGGCGCAATAGAACGTGCATATTTCAAAAATAGATTAAAAAATAAATACAAAAGGGGTGGTTAAAATAAATCTAAGGCATTGTAGAGTAATAAATGGGATTTATTTTTTAAAAATAACATCATCTGAATGGTGACCCTCTCTACGACGGCACTCCTCTAACCGCGAACGAAAATTATTGAAAACTTTCCTCAGTAATACTGGTGTAATGGCTGCCATTTCACCACGGATATTCTCCTTGAGCTGAACGATGTTTCTTGGATTATTACTGTAGACTTTGAGGTATCCTCACAAAAAAAAAGTCAAGAGGTCTCAAGTCTGGACTACGTGAGGGCTATGGGATATCACCTCTTTTCGAAATCAGTCTGCCAGGGAACTCCTACTTCACCACCGCCATGGAGTCATTTGATGTGTGACAGGTAGCTCCATCTTGTTGGAACCAACATAGCGTTCCGTATTAACCGTGACGTTTTGGCCCCGAGCATTTTGGAAGAAAAAAGGACCAATTATTCCTCTGCCAGAGATTGCGCCCATACTGTCATTTTTCGACTATGCAATGGTTTCTGGTGTTTGATTTTGGGATTTTCACTGTTCCAGTAACGACAATTTTGAAGGTTTACGGACCCATTCAAAAGTAAATGGGCCTCGTCAGAGAAAAGGATATTGTCAAAATTGGAAAATCGATTAAGCATTTCATTAGCAAATGCGAGTCTTGCTATGAAGTCAGACTCTTTCAATTCTTGTGTTAATTGCAGCTTATATGGATGCAGTTTAAGATCCAATGTTAAAATTCGTTGCAAACTTCGTCGCGATAATTGTAAGACAGACGATCTCTTGCGAGTCGACATTTGTGGATTTCCCCGTACTGACTCCATAACTCTCACAACATTGTCTTCGATCCTAGATGTTCTTGCGCGACCATTTGCTTGTGGTTTAAATGTTGAACCGGTCTCTTCAAAACGCTTTGCCCATATTTTAATTAAATTAGCACTCGGAGCTTCACAAATTCGCCGTAGTCCATATTCAGCACAATATAGTCGCCTAGTAGCAATACGAGAACTCTCGTTCATTCTCGTAAAATGCGCGACGCTTCCCGTCGAAGTGATTCATAGCGACTAAAACTCCATGAGCCCGCTAACTCAACGATGTAGGCGCCCTCCCGCCCGCGCCTTTTCTATCCCGCAAAAAAAGATGATTCAATATGCACGTTCTATTGCGCCACCCTGTATTATGAATTCTGTCAATATGAACTTTCTGGGTTATATCAACAGACTCGTGAACCTGCCTAATAACCGCAACAACTGCAACACAACATTTGCAACGCAGCATATATGCAAATCTAAAACGCTTCAACTCTCTGTAGCCTAAAATGCCCAAAAACTTGGCATCCCTATTTAAAGTTTAGTCTATTATAAGCATCATCCTCCGGTAGTTTTTGCGGATGTGAGTCGTAATGTTTCATCCTCAAGTGTTGCTTTTATTGAAAATGCATTATTTGATAGCGTGCGCACTCCACTCTTGTTCCAACTACTCCAACGGCCCCTTTTCAATTTGTTGCAACCATTCTCCGCTTCTTGTTTTTTTTCTTTTTTTTTGGTAGAAAGCCATTTATCATTGCAATTGAATTTTGTGGTCGGGAAAAGTTTATAAATTGTCCTAAAATTGTTATGCGTTTGTTGTGCCAAAATATTATCTTCCGTATCATTGGTTTGTGTCACAGTGGTAAGACGACCAGCAAAAAACAACATGAAACATAGAAGAATGAACAAACCAACTGATTTGTAACAAAACTCAGTACTCAGATATGATCACAATGTCATTGGACCTGATTATGATGAAGGAGGTTAGGAGATAGGTGGTCGTGATGCCATCGGATTCAAACTAAAAGTTTCTTATAATATTACAAGTAATGTGATTTATACTAAACAAGAAGAAAACTTTCCATTTAAAGTAAATGCGAAGTTTTCAGAAATGAAGAGATGCGCAACTACACGGAATGTGTACATTAAACTATAAGTAACTATAAGTAATGATTGAATTATTACTGATAGTGATTGGAGGAAAATCTTTAAAAGGAATTGTCTGTTTCTTAGATCTCTCTTTTCTTTATTGTAGTTACAGGTTATCTGTTTCTATTTTTCAAAAGTAAAGTGAAATAAAACACACATAAAACTATAATTTCCATGAAATTCTTGTTTCATTAGAATGCTCGAACTTTGGCATTATGTACAAAATACAATGTCATTTATATTACAGCTCCTGGATTAGTTGCTGCTGTGGATCCTTTTGAGGTAGTTTTCGACTACTTTTTCGCACATTTCGGGCGATATGTCGGCGATAACTTGACGAATGTTAGCAGATCTGTTTCGTTTATGTTAAATGATTTAATTATTGATAATGTTAGCACCATAAAAATATTAGGATTTAGTATTGATGATACTCTAAAATTTGAAAGCCATATCAGGCAGGTAGCTTCTAAAATTAAATTCTTGCTACGCAAGTTGTATAACATAAATGTGTCTCCTCCGCTAAAAATACGAAAACATATCGCAAAGGCGATGTTGATGCCACACGTTATTTATGGGTTAGAAGTTTGTTGTGGAACAAGTAGAGGTAGACTAGTGCGATTCAAAATATGCTTTAACAGTATAATTCGTTTTGTGTATAAAAAATAAAACATTATGATCATGTTACACCATATTCTGTTGAGTTTTTGGGACGTACATTTGAAAACTTTATCGACCTTTGAACTATTTTGTTTTTCTGAAAAAAGTATGAAATTTGGCACACCCGAGTACATAGTTTCCAAATTTGTATTTGGAAGGTCTTCAAGACCCAATATTTTACAACTTCCACTGGCAAGAACGCTAATAATTCAGTGGTCTTTTCGATTTCGTACTATACGATTATGGAATTCAATAATTTCATATGAACACAGAAGATTGTCACTATCATGTTTTGGATTTAAGAAGCTCTTAATGTCTTGCTTGTAGAATTATTATACTTCACTATAAATTGTTGATGCTACACATTCTATATCCTATCTTTCTCCATATTCGTCGTTAATACTGTTAATACTATTATTATAATAATTATTATTAAAACTTTTTAAAAAAACTGAATTGTAAAATTGTAAGCATGTGTCGCAAAATGTTAGTCTGCTTTGGATTGCGATATGGAAATAAAATATTAAATAATAAATAAATGTTAATGTTTTCAAATGCTTCAACGTCTGGGAATTATCCGCGTAAACACCGTCTTTGACGTAGCCCCACAAAAAAAAAAAATGTAACGGTATCAAATCGCATGATCTTGGTGGACAATTGGCGTTGCCAAAATGTGAACTTACGCTTTCTGGAAACTTCTCATGCAATAAAGCTAAAAGTGGTCGTATTGTACGGCTCGTGGCACCGTTTTGTTGAAAACACATATAGTCCAGTTCGTAACTAAATCTTGCAGTCCAGAAAAAAAAGACCGTTATAAAACGGCCATAGCGCTCTGAATTGACGGTGATGATTTTTCCAGCGTAATTTTTAAAAAATAGGGCTCAATGACACCCCCAGACCATAATGCTCTCCAAGGAGTCACTTTTTTCAGATGCAATGTTTTCCACAGTCACTTCTTGGTTCTCCGAGCCCCTTATGTGACAATATCTGTTTGTTGACGTAATCACCGAGTAAGAAATAAACTTCATCGCTGAAGAAAATTTTGTTCGAAAAATCGGCATTGAAAGCTTGTTGCTGTAGCACCCAATCAACAATCTACAATTGCAGTCCAAAAAAAAGACCGTTCTAATACGGCCATACGGCTCTAAATTGACGGTGATGGTTTTTCCTGCGTCATTTTTGAAAAAATACGGCCCAATAACATCTCAAGACCATAATACGCACCAATTAGTCACTTTTTGCGGATGCAGCGGCTATTTCAAAATCAGTTCTGGGTTCCCCAAGCCCCACATGCGACAATTTTGCTTGTTGACGTAACCACTGGTCGAAAAATCAGCATTGAAAGCCTGTACATGTAGCACCTAATCAGCATGTCTACAGCATTGTGAATGGTTAGTCGTCTCTTATTGTTGCTTGGGTTGAACTCTACATAGATGAAGGTCAAAATCCAAATGCAAATTGCACCATAATAAGACATAATATAGGCCCAATTGTTAAGACCGCCATGGAATCTACAACTTCGGATTATCCGCCGCATTTTCACTAATAGAAGCGTTACTTTCGGCAGTGCGTACATTGCAATGATGCACAGGTCTAATCATCTAACATCTGCGGCGCTTTCAATCTCTTCAAATTTCTTTGTAATCTTGTCAATTCCTTTCACAATACGTCAATTATGACGACCATAATCACCTCGTAATGCACGAAAAGTGCCCACATTTGAATCACTACTTTTGTATCAAGTTTTGACTATTTTTACGCGTTCTTCGGTTGTTAAATGAACCATATCGGTAAATGGCAATTGTTTCACTAAATAAATATGACAGGTATTTACCAGCTGACAGCCAGACCGTCTGTCTTTAAACCAGTCTATTTTAGGTGTAGGCATTCTGTAAAGAGAAATGAATTCATGCTGAAAGAGCAAAGAATATCCATAGAAATTTGTCGAAAGTTAAGAACAGATCTCTAAACGACAGAAACCAAAAATTTGTGGTGAAAAAATTTTAATAGAAAAGTAATGACAACAAATTAAAAAAAAAAAAAGAACAAGGAGTATATCAGATTAGAGATTGAACGGAGATAATGATTTGTCAGCAGTCGCTAATATGTGCAAAGCAATCGAATCCCCAGTGCCGCAGGAACAAAAATCTAGGCATGAAGTTAATTGCAAACTACTTGAATTTGCCACAGAATCCTGGGCAATGACTTTAGGTGTTAAAGCAATTTTTGGATAGAAAAATACTCCGTAAAATATGTAAATTCATCACTGCACCCAAATAAAAAATAAAACACAAAGAATTTGATCTCTTCTTAACCAGAGCTCTTAGTTACACACTAATGAGTAACTCACACATTAATATAAAAAATGAGACACAACCGCCTTTGCCGGTAATTACACAAGAGTAATGTGCAACTTTATACGTCACTCACAGCCTTAGGTTAGTCATGCGTATCGTAACGAGACCATCTTTGTTTCAAAGTATAATTTTCATATTTTAACCCGACGAAATATAAAAAAAAAATAACACAAAGAATGTTGGTAAAATTAGCCCAAATATTTATAATCTAAAATTAAATGAAAAATAGCCCGAAAAATAAAATGAAATTTCGCCCATAAATAAATGAAAAATTACCCAAATTATATATGAAAATTTCACCCAGCACGACAGCGTAATTATCACATAATTTATCACCCAACTAAATAATGTTTTGAATGAAATGTTGACCCCAAAAAGATTATATTTTGTGACCTTTACAATGTTACAACTTTTTCAATATTACATTGTGTGGTTAATGTGGCAACTTCTTAGTCTTTTTATATATCAGATTCCTGACTTTACGTCCTTTTCGAAATTACCTACAAGCGGTTTCAATTCAACACAAATAAAATTTTTAGGGAATGAATGTTTTTATTCTGTACTAGCGGACCCGGCGAACTTCGACTCGCCATAATTTAACGCCTTCAGATAAACTCTCGAGTAATAATAAAACACAGATAGTTCAAATTTCAATGCGATTTATTTGAGTGGAATCGAAATCAGTAGAGAGCGATATGGTGAACAATGTTTTTGACTTGTTTTCTGGCGCGAAAACAAACAACGTAGACGGTTTCCCAACACGCGAACGGGCAACGTACAGCTGACCGTGCGAAAGACTGGGAGATTCGAAATTAATCCCTCAGACTTCCAACGACTGGCCTTGCGATTTATTTATTGTCTTCGTAAAAGCCAATCGAACTGGGGAACTCAATCCGCTTAAATTGGAATGGAAGATCAGTTGGAATTCTCGGAATTCGTGGAATAAGGACTTCTTCTTCTTTGAATTTGCCCTCGATAATCGTCGCTTGAATCACATTGTTCATCAGTTTCTTGATGGACAACCGCGTACCGTTGCACAATTTCGTATGATTCAGATTTCGCAACATGATTATGATCGATCCTACCTTCAGCTGTAAATTATGCCGCGGTGTTCCTGGCAAATCAAGCGAGTTCAAAAATTCCGTCGGATAGTTTGTCGCTTCATCCTCTTCGGTCACGCTGTCAACGGATTTGTACGAATGCAGTTCCCCAGCGATTTGACTTTGAATAATCAAATTCAAGTTATCGACGTCCTTATTCTACGCTGCTAGTATTACCTTTTCACTAATCTCATCGAGATTTTTATAATTTTGTGGAATGCCGGGGAACACTTTGGTGATGAGTTCCTCCTTCAACGATGTGAATGATGATATGGGCACATCTCCATCCATTATGTTCTGCGCGTTCCTCTTGCATTTAATTATCACGGATCCACGATTTGATCGTCCAATAGGTGGCATTAGTCAAATAACTCTCCCTGAAATGGAATAAAGTCCTTTTTGACTAATCCTATTAAAAAGACAATTTAAAAAAAAAAAAAAAACTTACGAAATGAATGTATCGCAATAAATGCCCGCAATCCAATAAGGTAACCTCACTTTTTACACGCAAACTTATTTTCTGAAAAAATGATCGAATTAATAAACATTGCACTAAATTTCAATTGATCGTACTGCTCGTACCGTTAATGGATGTAATACGCGATATATGAGTATCCGAATTCAGTGTAATAATACGCAAAACTCGAATCAATTGCAGCAAGAAAAAAAGCACATTTGTTTAATAGAAAATCACAATGCGAAAAGTGCAGCTGTCAAATTGCGCTCAGTTTCAGCATTGAACGCAGCTCAGCGCCATCTGTTATTTGTCTCGTTAACTTATCCACCAAAAATTCACGCAAAACATATTTTATCGCAATAAATTTCGTAATTTTCCGAAATTTTTCGAGCTTCACAACGAATTTTCCACTTTTATATCGCGCAAAATCATCAAATCATGTGATAAAATGGAAACTTTCGTCGAAACAAATTGAAATTTTTCACGCTTTTCCGGAATTTTTCGTGTTTTCCACTAACAATTTTCTATTTTGCCATTCGAAAAGACATTCCGGAACAATTGCACACAAAATTCCATACAAAAAATCAATTTTCGATTTTTTCAATTTTCCGTCTTTTCCGGACGGTTTTCCCAAAATTTTCTTTCGTAAAAACCTTCTCCAGGCAATTACGAACAATTGAGAAAAAAATTTGAGCCAAATTAGTCCAGGCGTTCTTGAGTTATGCGCTTACCAACACATTTAGCGATTCATTTTTATATTATAGAAGATAATTTCTACCCTCAAGAATTATATTTGTTTTCTTCTTTTTTAGTTTGCCTGTATTCGATCAATTAGTTGGATTAAGTCCCAACAGTGATGCAAATTTTCATCTCGCAAAACTGGATAAAAATATGTTCAACTACAAAAAAAA
>JAHXMU010000211.1:108060-120991 GCA_019455685.1 Philornis downsi
TACCCACGAAATATATATCCTCCTCTCAACTATACATCATAGAGGTCCGTAATGTATGGGGAAGTCATAGAGAAAGAGTCTATCGTTCTATCCATAGTCATTTCTTTCGCTCAAGTACATGGTCTTTTCCCTTTTGTTTTTCCCATAGCATTCTCCCGCAGGCAGATGCGATATTATTGATTTTGGAAATGAAAATTATTTTGCAAATGATTTTGGTAACAAATATGGTTTACGTAGCAGCAGTTATCGCATGCACAATATGTTTCTGCCGTATGCCAAGACAGAACATCAGGATTAGAGACACTCTATGTCATATTCATCGACGGACTGTGAAAAATTAAGGATATTTATATGTAAAGCTAATTCAGAAAAGCATTACAGCTACAAACATTTAAAAAAAAAAAAAAAAATATTTACCATCATCTTGTCATGTCCTATGGGCTCACATATCCCCTTTACTTTTTGTTTATTTTTAGACAACATTCACCTTATGCCGCAATCCGCCATGCGCAACGGCCGACGTGCTTCAATGTACGTGGAGCCCAATCATTTGCGACGTCTCAATTCAAATTTATCCCTGCACACCCTCTATGCGCCCCGTGCTTTCCAAAAGAGCCTCTACGATCTGGAAACAACAGCGAATGATTACGCATTTCCACCTGGACCGTATGCAGCGGCCCACTACGCGGCACGAGATGGCTATGGTGGTTCCCAGAATCGGTTGCATCATGACTATAACAGTCAGTCAATCTATCAAAGTCGCACATTACCACGCGCACTGATGAAACGTAATGCCGAGTCACAGGATAGTATAGCCTCGGTTGGTGTGATGGCAAGTGCAACACAGTTGCATAATATTTACAGTGCTAGCCAGCAGCGCTTAACAACACTTATGTTGCAACAACAACAACAACAACAGCAGCAGCAGCAGCAGTTGCAACAGCAGCATCAACAAAATAGATACTTAACTCTATCGCGGGAACAGGAAGTCTATAGTTCGCGGTACAGTCTCCATAAGTCCAATGAGGAACTCAATCGTCATTATGTGCAGCAACCCATTTACATACAGCAGCCACATCAAATACAATATCAGCAGCCACATCCCCAGCAGCAGCAGCAGCAGCAACAGCAGCAACATCCGAATGTGGCAAATACCTTGAAACAACCCATGGTCCAGTGGCCGGCAGCCATACCCTCCTCACCCTCGAATTTCTCCGGCAGTTATCACGTGTACACTCCTGCCCCTGTAGTTTCCGCATCATCGTCCAGCCATCATCCAATGCTAACGCGCTCCCAAAGTGGTGGAGGCAGCGGAGCTGGCAACTCTGCAGGAGGTGCACCCAAATTCCAAAGAGCCTATGCATTCGATGAGCAACGCCGTCCCAGTGCCATTGTAGGCGAAGCCTTCGATTTGGACGAATTGGAACGTGAACGCAGACGTTCCCATGTGAGTCTCTTCGCTGGCACTCTGGGCGTTAACGGCAGTCCTGCTGTTAAGGCAAATGGCGCTGGAATGAGTAGCCTCGTTGGCAATAACAATGCCAACAACAACAATCGCGACCATTACGATATGATTAATGGTACAGCTGTATAGAGAGATGGGGGTGGGGCCAGAGTGCCGTTCCAAACATGACTTGGTTTCTTAATCAAACGTATGCTACGATGATGCATTTAACGGACAGGCTTTAAATAAATTTCAAGCCAGGAGCTACCAAAACAAAAACCCACACACACATACACACGCACACACATACACACACATGGACAGATACAGATACAAATCGGCATTTAGTTGAAAACCACAACAGCAAATGAAAGCCCAAAATAGTTTTAAGTGATCAAAGAACAAATATTGCACTGCCATTAGGGTTAGATGAGAGACAACTACCATAGATTGATTGATGGCCGGCCGAATTTAAAAGGTGTAGAGATTTAACCCTGTTCGCCCCCCTACCCCGTTCGCTTCCCCTTAGCAATGAAAACACAATTTAAATCTTTTTTTTTGTGGGTTTATACGGTTTATTTTATATTAAAATGTGTGGCTTCATAGCGATGGGGTCATTCCAATGAAACATTACCGCAGCCCCTGAGCAGTCAGTCTTTCCTCATGCACACACACACAAAATATTCTTTATGACCAAATCACCACCACAGAGATACGCATATCTTATTTACCACTGTGTGCGTATGGAATGGTCACCCCTTTCACAGTTGGAAGCAAATTTGAATTTTTTGCAGATTAAACAGTTTTCGGTGAATGAAATTTTTAATATTGCAGCGAATATCAAACAGAAATATAAAATTAAAAAGAAGTAGCCTAAAATTGTTTCTTTCCTAGGCAGTTGGCAGTACAACTCTAAACAGAGAGGTTATTCAATATATATAGTGGGTGTGCAACTAAGTTCCCGTTGTTTGCCAATAGATGGCGCTGTAAGTGCTTGTCGATTCTGCCATAACCTAAACGTCATGAGCCGAGACACGATAGTGATTCTCTCTTGACGTCATATTCTTTTGGTTGTGTGAATATGTATATGTATGCATGATTTTCTGCCAAACAATCGTCATATGCGGGAAGTATTGATTGTTTTCTTTCAATTGAAGAAAACGGCGGCTGAAGTTCATCGAGTGCTTCAAAACGTTTACGGAGATGCTGCTTTAAGTGAAACAACATATCGAGATTGGTTCCGTCGCTTTAAAGGTGGTGATTTTTATGCTGACGATCGTTCGCGTGAAAGAAGATGAAAAACCTTCAAAAACACTGAATTGACGGCACTGCTTGATGAGGATTCATGTCAAACGCAGTTAGAGCTTGCTTCAGTATTAGCAAGACAAGCTCTTTCCAAGCAATTACACGCGTTGGGAATGATTCAAAAATAAGGAACTTTGGTTCCTTATAAGTTGAAGCCCAGGGACGCTGAGCATCGTTTTTCCGCCCGTGAACAACTGCGACAAAAAAAGCGACAAAAAAAGGTATTTCTTCAACGGTTTCGTCACCGTATTGCAAAGGGTAATGAAAAATGGATTTATTGCAGTTATTCAAAGAAAAGAATATCATGGGGCTGCTCGGCCATGCTTTCACGTCGTCGTCTCGGCCGAATATTTACGCTGCAAAAGTTATGCTCTGTATTTGGTGGGACCAGGTCGGTGTTATTTGTTACGAACTGTTGAAACCAACCGAAACCATCATTGGAGATCGGTATCGATTTCAATTAATGCGGTTGAGCCGAGCTCTGTGCAAGAAACGCCCACAATACGCGGAGAGGCACGAAAAAGTGATTCTTCAGCACAGCAACGCCCGGCTTTACGTGGTTAAACCTGTTAAAACCTACCCGGAAATGCTGAAATGGGAAGTCTTGCCACATCTGCCATATTCTCCAGATATTAAGCCATCCGATGTCAGGCGGTGGCTGACCTGCAGTTCCACTCATGTGACGACATCAAGGAATGTCTAGATTTCTAGATAGCCTAAAAAGATGAACAGTTTTACCGTGACGGAATTTGAGTTCTGCCAGAGAGATGGGAAAAAGTAGTGGGCAATACTTTAAATGAATCATTTATAAACATGTTTCCATAATAAAGATGCATTTTTATAACTTAGAACTTAGTTGCGCAACTAATAGCATCAGCACCAATGAAATGATTGTGGTTCACAGTCATTTAGACAACGTACAATTGAACACAGGAAAGTATACGTAGGTGTCCTTTCCATCTTGCTTTATCGATAAAAAAAACAATAAAAATCCTTTACGAAGTCCATAAAAAGGAGAAATAGAGCAAAAAAACTAAAGTGCTAAAAGTGTTATGAGTACAACTTCCTTGAAATGTATATACCTACTATTATGAAGAACGCGCAATTCGCTAATCGACAAGTGAGAGTGTCTAGAACGGCTTATTTCATACATGACATATCAGTTTACCTTACATTTTAGTAAAAAATCATGTTTTAGTGATATTATTCAGTAATAAAGGCCTCAATTTTAACAGCAAAATTTCACGCTTTAGGATTGAAACGCCATGAATTGATAAAATTGACTAATATGATAATAATTTGAGTAACGGGGAATCCTCTAATCAATTTGATACGTCTCTCTCCTTGTAGTTGTGGAACTAAAATGTTGGACTGTATTGCGATTTTTGCAATAGCGATGATCGTTAGGAGAACCAATTTCACTGTTAGTTTCTATCAGAGAACTGAAAATTGAAACTTGTCATAGTCATGTGGTTGGTTTCCATCTTGGTTTCTATAAGAGAACTGAAATTTGGAACTTGTAATTTGGATCATACCACAGTCATGTGGTTGGTTTCTATCAGCGATCTGAAATTTGGAGCATGTAGTTTGGATAGCATAATTTCATAGTCAAGTTTCATGTATAATTTCACAGTCATATGAAATTATATGCAATCAAATTGATCGTGAAGAAATTACAAGTGGCGATAAATAAAAGATGAGAATTAGTGCAAAATTCAAAGGTGATTTATTAAGGAAATGAGTTATGCTTGCAAGTTGAGATCTGATTTATACGTGATTTTTTCTCATTTCAGAACTTCTGACAACAGTTAATTTTATATATTACAATTCAGATTTCAGTGAAATGTAGTACACATATTCTCACTCAATGGAGTTAAGTAACCACTTCGTGGGCAAATGTTTGAATTCATTTACAATGATATCGCTACAAAAGTACATTTTAATGTACCAAAACGAAATGTTAATTTTAGTACAAGTTAGAGAATGTCAATGGTAAATTCGAATACATATAATCTTAAAATAATGACTAAAGTATTGAATTCTAGACACTGTACGCACCTTTCTCAACCAACTTTAAAATGATAAGTCCGTACGCGTTGAGTTTCTTTCAAGAACAGTACACGAACAGTACACGAACAAAAGTGTTGATACACATTATTACTAACGCTCCTTGTGGCATGCCACCCAAAGCGGCCACACACTCGCAGGCGATAAAAGCGGAGTATGAATTGTTTATGGGTCTTCTCCATCATCCCCTACTCTTTACGACTTCAAATCTCAAGTTGTTTATAATAGGCTCAAATGCCGATGTATGTAGCATCTATACGACATATTATCCAATACCAAAACAAACTGGGGAAAACAATGACCCTTAGCTTAACTAATCCAACATGTTTAACTTTAAACAGACACTCTTCATTAACTTTAAATGGTGTGAGAACTTCACTTTTCTTGATACGTAAGTTCAGGTTTTATAAGATGTAATGCGGGGTAAAGGTATTAACCAAATGTAATGTTACGGCCACCCAATTGACAACTTTCAAATGTGCATGAACTGTGTGGGGATTCCTTGTCGCCTCTATCAAATACCATACCTTCTTCTTTTTCTTAGGTGGCGACTAGAATATACATCTTTATCTATTATACGCCGCATATAGAAAATAATTCCAAGCGCTTTCAATTGTATTTCAAAAGCTTGGTCCTTTCAATATGTGCATTCGAGTTTTTGTCAAAAACTTTTCATGCTGGAACATTTGGGTCTATCCTTACAACATGGACAGGCCACCGCAATCGCTGTATATTGACACGCTTGATCGCGTCGATGTTAATACACAGCTCATTATTCATGGGACGTTGATACTCTCCGTTAATGGTGGTGCGTCCATATATTTCCCGGAGTACTTTTCTCTCGCAAATTCATTTCACCACGGATTCATCCACTTCTGTCATGACCCAACAAGGCGGGTAAAACCAGTCCAGTACAGGTACAGTCTGATTTTTGTTTGCCGAGAGAGAGCTTTATCATTTATTCCCTTGCTTATCCCATAGTAACTTCTGTTAGCAAGCAATACTCTCTTATTAATCTCCATGCTGGCATCATTCCTGTAGTTTAAAGCGCAACCGAGGTGATGAATTCATCCACCACCCCAAAGTTATCAATGTTCACACAGCGTCCCAAACGAGCAGATTCTTTGTTCGTTGAAACAAATAACTTTGTCTTGCCCTCATTTATCGCCAGACCTATTTTTGCTGATTCCTTCCCAATGATTGAGTAGGCTGCAGTAATATTTCACTGTTTTCTGCCGATAATGTATACACCATCTGAATACTGAATACCGATTAACATACGGCTTTTCTCAATGATGGTACCAGTCGTCTAAACTAAAGGTTTCGTCACAATCATCTCCAACAGTATGTTGTCACCTTGTCTAAATCCTGGTTTATTGTAAAAGGACACACCGGGTGTTGCTAATAGACATTCGTCTGGTAGCAGCTACAGAGAGGCGACTAATTTGTGTGGCCAAACACTGTGAAATATATATTAGCAATTGCGAATGCCTTACAGAAAGACATGAACCCGGATGTGAATTTATATTGTGTAAAAAAATTAGACAACCCATCTAACAGTTTAACCACTTAAGCGACAATCTGTATTCAGGCGTTTTCCGATTTCTGCCCCGCTAGAACAGATCCCATAGATTGCACAAATTTTATGCAAACTCGAAAGAAGAAGATTGGAGAAGAAGACTGTTTCTCTACCGAAGCACTATGAAACAGATATTTTAATTTCGGAACCTGAAACGGAAATATACTTTTAAGTAGTTTCATTTCTTATTCTTAAACATAACTGAAAAATCATATGTAGTTTCGTGTCCTGACACAGAGAAGGCCTAACGCCAAGCTGTGAATGATAAAAATGCTTCCAATAATTTATGTTCCTAATTTACGATGCTAGGCTCTCAGATATTTTTGCACCTACTCCTAAATTTTATCTGTTTTCTAAATTAAAAAAGTTCAAATTAAATACAGGGTGGCGCAATAGAACGTGCATATTTAAAAAATAGATTAAAAAATAAATACAAAAGGTATGGTTAAAATAAATCTAAGGCATTGTAGAGTTATAAATGGAGTTTATTTTTTAAAAATAACATCATCTAAATGGTGACCCCCTCTACGACGGCACTCCTATAACCGCAAACGAAAGTTATTGAAAACTTTCTTCAGTAATACTGGCGTAATGGCTGCCATTTCATCACGGATATTCTCCTTGATCTGAACGATGTTTCTTGGATTATTACTGTAGACTTTGTGTTTGAGGTATCTCCACAAAAAAAAGTCAAGAGGCGTCAAGTCTGGACTACGTAGGGGCCATGGGATATCACCTCTAATGTACAAACAACCCGTTTCATAAACTAAATCAAGATCATGATTGCTTCCAATTTCTTGTCGGTTGTAAGATTTAAAATCCTAAACTGTTTCATAAATTAAATCGGAATCAAAATTGTTTGTAATTTCGTTTAGGTGGTATGAATAAAAAATCGAAATTATTCGTAATTTTGATGTGGATGTATGATGGAAACAAAATTCAACACAATTTGGATTCGGTTGTCGGTATCAGAATAAACATTTTGAGTATTTTCGATTTAGATTACAGAAACTCTTTAAAACAAACCAAAACTATTTTCGACTCTAATTTCGGTAACGGTCCCAGCTTATAAGGTTCTGTTGAGTGTGATATATGAGCCGTTCAAGACTATTTTGTCTGACCTTTTTCCAAGAATTCGTATCGTTGAATATCACCCTATACAGAGGCCATAACCTCATAAAATTGTTGCCTTATCGTACTGCAGAAGGAAGCTTTGATACCTGTCGGTCTGTTCTTCTTGGCTCTTTTATAGAATTTGACACAGGATCGAATTATCGTGATAAGATACGATCCTGTTTAATAGCAAAGTTTTTAGTCTTTCATACAATAAAATCAAGGAGATCTTTTATATGACTTGCAAACATCGGATTCAGCGATAATTGGTACTCATGCTTGCATCTCAATTTTTAAAGATAGGACACAGTAGGTACAGATTTTGAATATCGGAAACAGTTCAATTTTGCCTAACCATATTCTGAATTTGATAAATTCGCAATGTCCAGCTCTGTCGGCAGGGCGTCAACATATGTTAATTCATTATTTTTAAGGATATATCAATCCTAATCGGACTAATCGGACCTCATTTTGACTCAATGGCTGGCAGCCTATGCCGGTAGTTGGAGTCAAATTTTCACTTGTATACAAGTTCACCGATGTAAGTTATTATTTGTATTAATATTAATTAAAGAAAAAGACGGTTGATAAATTTCAGTCAAATAATTTAACTTATTGAATTGTTTTTGGTTTTTTTTTTTGAAATTTGTGCATCAAGACAAGTTTTAGTCACGCGAAAAGAATTCAAACTAAGATCGCCGTGTTCAAATCCTGATTTATCAACTTACCATAGCAAAAATTATTAAGTGAATCGAATTCGCTGCTCTACTTTTGATCTTCTTTACCAATCAATCCATTGAAATAAAATTTGCACAACATTCACCAACATTTGCACTGTACTCTAGATTCTTGCTATCCGCATATCCATATCCTTTATAATTGTTATTGAATCGATGTGTATGTCCGTGAATTTTGAATAGCATTTTATCGTTTTATTTTTGTTTTTTCCACCCGACATTTTATTTGTTTTGCTTACAAACCAAAACCACATATCGAAAAATCAATTTAGCGGTTTTATGCCAATATAGATATGCGTTCACTCGTACAAGCCAGATCTCAGTAGTGTTTTTATTTAATTTCAGTTTGAAGTTGCAATGAATTCGTTTGATTTCAATTAATATTTGATTTGTTTATAGTAGACCACAGTGGCTGCAGGTTTTAATCGCATTTGATTTCTCTCGATCCCCCTCCCACGGAAAAAAATAGCAAATGCCAAAAGTTAACTTTAAGAACTGATATCTTTAGATTGCCATAAGTACTAACTATAGTATTATAGAAAAGACAAAAAATAAAACATAAATGAAAAAATAATAATTCCTGTTTGTAGTCAATTTAGTTTAAAGAAAGCTATAAAATAAATAAATGTTAACAAATAAATAATAAGTTTTTAATTTTGTTTCATTGTGACATTTGGCAAAAGGTAAGCAGAGCAAAATTTTAATTTACAATTCACAGAGAAATGTTGTTCGATTACATCGCTCAGGGGACAGAGGGCATTTCGTTGCATCGAAAGGATATGGAAGGATATGGGCACGCCTTTTGGTATACTTCCACATATTTTAATCTGATGCTTTGGGTTTACGTGCACAGTTTTCCTTACCCTGATAGTTGTAAGTTTTAATTTTTAGGTACACTCCCACCACGGCTAAGAAAAGAGTTTTCACTCCATTTAGCAGTGCAATAAAGCGGTATTCTAACTCTCCGCCAGCGATCGCCTAAGCATCTGTGCTCATTTTACATCCGATATATATGCCGATATGTAAAGGGTTTCCCGACAAGAATGCAAGATTTAAATTTTAAATAAAACACAGATAATAAAAAGTAGTGAAACTTTATTATATCGTAAAGTATACAGAATGAGGTTATGTATGGAACAACACATGGGGCAGATGGCCGCCACGGCTTTGCTGGCACACTCGCGATCCTCTAATGAAATTTTCAATGACCGTTTTGCATAAATGCTGCGGTATTTCATTGATGCGGCGTCCAATTTCCTCTTTTAAGACTTGAGTCGTCGTCCGCTTATTCGCGTAAAGCACCGACTTCAAAACCCCCCATATAAAAAAGTCTAATGGTGTTCAATCGCACAATCTAGATGGCCAATTCTGGTCTCCAAAACGCAAAATAACACGACCGGGAAATGACTGATGCAGCAATTGAATTGTTTCTCTGGCTGTATGACATGTGGTGCCGTTTTGTTGAAACCACATGCCCTCCACATTCATTTCTTGAATTCTAGGCACGAAAAAACTGGTTATCATTTCACGATACCGAACACCATTGACTGTTTGCACTTGACATGCCTCATTTCCATAAACAAAGGTCCAATGATTTCTCCAGCCCAAAATCCACACCACACAGTGACACGTTGAGGATGCATTTGCTTCTCGTGAATCACTCGAGGATTTTCCTCATGCGACAATTCTGCCTATTGACGAATCCATCAGGATGGAAATGGGCCTCGTCACTGAAGACGATTTTGTCGGCAAAATCAGTATTTTCATGTTGTCTCTCCAATACCCAATTAACGAACTCCCTTCGCTGTCCATGGTCAGCTGGCTTCAGTTCCTGAGTCAATTGAACTTTGTATGCATGAAGATGCAAATCTTTGGACAACTCCCTTTGCGACACCAATTTGCTGAGCTCGGTGTCGAATTGAGGTGGATGGAGTTCGAGCGACATCATCACGTAAAGCTACGACATTTTCGGTCGATCGACCTGGTTGAAGGCGCGTTGTTGTCTTTACATCACTAACAGACCCAGTTTTGACAAATTTATCCATTAATCTCTTTACAGTTGAATCTTTTGAAGCATTATTGTGATCCCAAATTGATCGCAATTAGCGAACTGTAGCCGCAAAGCTTTCACCATTTTGGTAAAACAATTTCACAATGAGAATGCGTTGTTCATTCGTGTAGCGCTCAATTTTTACTAACCTCGTACCTTCTACTAGCAAACAATAACAATTGTTCAAATGTCAAACAATGACACTTCGAATGGCGCCAAATTTAAATCTTGTGTTCTTTTATAACCTATACAAACAGTTTTGTAATTACTAGACCCAATATTGAGCGCGTGAAAAGAAAGGCATCAGCAAAAAGAAAATACACCATATTTCATGGATTTTTTTCGATAAAGGAGAAAATGCAAGCCAGGCGACTAAATTGTGTTTATGGTCTAACATCGTAATAACCAATCATGCGACGTTTTGTATTTGTCGATTCCATTACGGCAGTTTTGACGCTAAAAATACACCACGATTTGGAAGGCCAATTGTAGAAAATATCGGTAGAATAATCGAAATAGTCAAACACTGCACCGATTGGCCATCACACCAAAAAGCGTTTGCAACTCTTGAATAAGGCTGGATACAAAAATATGTTCTATGCATGGGTGCCACAAAAGTTAACGGAAAAAACCTCATGGACCGAATTTCCATCTGTGAATTGCCGCTGACCAAAATTTATCCATTTCTAAAGCGAAAAGTGGATCACTTACGACAAATGTCAAGCAAAAATGGTAGTGATCGAATCAGGATGAGCCGGCGCAAATCATGGACCAGCCAGGAGTGACGGTCAGAAAGGGTTTGCTATGTGTTTGGTGGGATAGACAGGGAATTATCTATCCTACAACCAAACTCCTAATTCGAAGCTATAATGTCAGCAACAGCATTTGGACAGCCTGTTGGAAATAATCGCCTTGAAGCAGCCAACTTTACAAATAAACTCCATGAGGAAGCTTGGTTGGAAAGTTCTAATGCACCCGTTTTACAGCCCGAAGCTGGCATCAAGTGATTACCGCCTGTTCCTCTGTATTGCGAATGATTTTGGTGGTGAAAATTCACCTCATGCTAAGCTTGGGAAAATCGATTGTCCTAGTTTTTTGCCCAATAAGAACGAGGGTTTCTATGAGGTAGGAACATACTGGAGTTATCTTCAGAATGACAGCAAATCATTAAACAAAAGGGTGTGTTTTCACTTAAATAGGATTCTTCTAACTACGCCAAATAAAGCTTTCAATATCAGGCAAAAATACCTCATATTAACACACATTTGAACTAAATTTAAAACCGTTTGGTAGAGATGTTGGCTATAGATTAAAAAAATATAGAAGAACAGTTACTTTTAGGCCACTGGTTCAATCTGTCTAAAAAAAAAATTTGCATTATTATGTGTAACTTTCAAAAATTTAAAACATTTTCATTTCATATTCAAGTCTGTCAAGCAACCAAACCATATAGTTAAATAAGAAAATAACAGAATAATGACAAAATGCAAAGCCTTTACTAATCTTTTTTGAAAAATTTAAACTTTTCCTCTGCTAATCTACACTGAAGTTATTTAACTTTTGAGTAAACAAGTTGTTAAATCGCTTGTAAAGTAAACCTTTTTGTTCCGGCAAAATGTTCGTGACAATTACGATTTGCTATGACATAGTTTACAAGTACAAGTTTCATTTTAGTTTCGAACAGGTTGCATGCAACATCTACACTCAACTACCTTCTAGTTATGACTTTATACGAGTAACACTTTGTGGCCCACCTCCCCACCTCCGTCAGCTAGGCAAAGGAAGCACGTGCTTCGAACGTAAAATGTTATTATTGTGAAAACTTAATGCTTCACAGGAAATGAAAAAAATGAAAAAAAAAAGTTAGTTATGTTCAAACTAGAATAAATATCAAGAATATATTCAATTTGTGTTTTCGTTTTCTTTGTCACATACTTAGCGAGCGTTTAAACGGCAAATATGATGAAGCGTGCACGAATAGTGTAATGATTGCCTCTCTTGCAACACCCGTGGATGCAACACTTTCAATGCGATGGGTTTACAAAGATAGACGACGCTCCAACACGTTGTTTAACACGAAACTATATTTAGCGAAACGATGATGAAATTTATACGCTCTGCTTAACACAGGTTTTGTCAAAGCTCAGTTTTCTTGCCGTGCGGATGATGAATAAAATAGTGCAAGCAGTAGTTTTCTTATGGCAAGAATTAGATTATGGATCCATTATCGCAGGCAGTGTTATGGCGGTGCGGGGTGAAAGGATTCGCATGAAATAAGAAAATAATTGTACACCAAATTCAAAGACTTTAATGAAAAAACAGAGAAAATTTAAAAATTCCGATGATGGTGAGCGTAGAAATTTTTTTATATTTTTGACAGAAATTACATAAGTAATTATATGCAAAAATACTTTAAAATTTTTAATTTCATTTCTTTCCATTCTATTCCATTCAATTTCATTTCATTTTATTTCGTTTCATTTAATTTAATTTCATTTCATTTCATTTCATTTCATTTCAGTTTACTTCATTTCATTTCATTTCATATCATTTTATTTCATATCATTTCATTTCATTTCATTTCATTTCGTTCCATATCATTTTATTTCATTTCATTTCATTTCATTTCATTTCAT
>JAHXMU010000211.1:121091-142856 GCA_019455685.1 Philornis downsi
TTCATTTCATTTCATTTCATTTCATTTCATTTCATTTCATTTCATTTTATTTCATTTCATTTAGACAAACAGATAGATGCCGCTAACTAAGTTTAAGTTTAAACTAAGTTTATTAATCACCTGATATTTGGTAATTACAACGAAATTATGGCCAATTGAATAAAAGAAATGAATTCATGAATATATGAGCTAGGTTCGGTTAGCTCAGGGTGGCAGTTGGAATAGACAGACTCATTTAGACCGCATAGTTCACTGTGATACCACGCAAACTAGAGATATGGAAGTCCCTAATTTCCTCCGTTGAACCATCCTGAGCACCTCACAACACTCTTAAGTCAGACAATATCTATATCGTCCAGATCTCCTAGGTCCCTAAAGAAATAAGAGCCCAGTGTTGATCTCCGTCTGTTCGCCAGGACGGGGCAGTTGCAGAGAAGATGTTCCTCCACCTCTTCATCACCACAGCTCCTGTAGAAGTCACTATTCGCAACCTTCAATCTCACTGCATGTCTGCCAATCAGACAGTGCCCCGTCATGACGGATACAATAAATGAGACGTCAGATCTTGATAGCGACAGCAGTTTGTGTGAAAGCTTCATATTTAGACGAGTCCATATCTGACTGGACTGATTACAGCCCCGGACAGACTCCCACCTACCATTTGCTGCTAAATATGCTCTATGTCGCGGTAGGAGCTTGCAAGTGGCCAGAGGCATGCCCACGGACTTCAACTCCTAGTCTTGCCAGTTCATCTGCTCTGCAGTTCCCTGATATGTCCCTGTGACCCGGCATCCACATAAGGTAAATGTTGAAATGATGAGCCATCTCATTAAGAGATCTGCGGCATTTCAAAGCTGATGTTGAATTCAGGAAGACAGAATCCAGAGATTTAATGACAGCTTGACTGTCAGAGAATATGTTAATCCCCACCGTGGTGAAGGCGTTATAACTCAACCATTCTGCCCCTTCCTTAATGGCCAAAATTTTGACCTGGCGTAGATCCATCGAAAATTCCCAAACAAATTAATAACCAGAAACTCTACTTTCCGCTGGCCCCCATTGTCACCTAACCTGACTGCACTAGACTTTTTTTAAGGGTTATGTCAAGCAAGAGATGCAAAGCAAGGAATTTTACTGAATTGAAGCAGTTTATTAAAACAAAATTTGAGGCGGTCCTGCCTTTAACCCTTCAAAATAAAACCAAAATAAATTAAATTTTCCATACATTTAAAAAGATTAATGAAATACATTAATTAAAAAAAAAAGTTATTTGGATTTCTTATTGTAGTCCAATTGATGCACCACCCTGTATACAAGATATATGCATAAGAATATATGCGGCAAAATTATTATTTTCTTAATCTGTCATTTTTTTGCATTCTGCGAATCATAACTGATTTCACCACCCCGGAAGGAGTACGTCGATATAGTCTGCACAAATTATCAAATTTCAAGGAATTTCATAAAAATGTACGACAGTTATTGTGTCTACCAGTCAGCTAGACAGATGGAAATCGTTCGATCGACTCAAAAACGTCGTGAAACACATTTGGTCAAAAGATACGTGATACTTTAAACGCTCCCTCTGGGATTTACACTTTAACTCCTTCGGATGAAAGTATAAAAATATCCTTCGAGCCGGATTTGAACCAGCGACCTATGGATTTCTATTGACAATTTTATTTCATCTACACTGCATACTCAACTACAGTCCACCGCTCTACCAACTGAGCTATCGAAGGTCTTAAAAACAAGCGGTCTTATATGATATGCATCAAAATATGTATTTAAGTGTCACCACTTAAACTGTCAGTTATGCTTTAAAACCTTTTAAATGTTCACACTCATATTTTCTCGCGCACATTCAACAGCAACAACACACCCACCCTATCTCGCAAATGACCCACTGACCCTAAATGAAAACCGGCACTCGTGTCGATGAGGGATTATGTCTCACACCCAATGAGAGCTCTGTTTCTAAATTTAAACGAGATTAAATGGCCATAAAATTGTTTTAAATCGAAGTAGGCATCGCTTTCCAGCAGGGAACCAGAGCATATAAAATTGATTTCATTTAATAGACCAACACCTTTTTAATGCCTTCGGCTAGGCGAGAAATCCAGTTATGAGTTATTCTAACATTGCTACCAAGATGTGTTCCTCATACAAACAACAACTTTATAGCGGCTGTCACAAAAGGCACACACACACATACGTAAGGGGGTAGGTGTGATGACACATGCTAGCCTATCCTCATAAGTGTGTGAGTATGTAGAGGACATGGCGAGTGGGGCTACCAGTATGTGGTCCTGGTCCACTGTTGATGACACTGTTGGCTATGTTAGTAGCGGTGATGGTGTTGCTGTTGGTGTTGACGTCATTGTCAGTATTCCTTTATTTATTGTTGTAGGTATTGTTGTCGCTGTTATGACTATGTTGGTTTACTTTATATTGCGACTACATGAATTGCTTGGCAAGAAACAAAGCACTTCCGTATTGTGACACTTAATTAAACACGATTATCATCGGCGGCACCCCCATCATCATTGTCATCATCATTATAGTCATTTCGAACATCATCATTGTCATTGATAGCAGCAATAGCAATAACAACAACCACACATTGTCATCATAAACAACAATAAAAGCGCTGAAGCGTCAGAGAAACATGTTTCTATTGATAAAGCCATCATAACATACTGCGACCGGTGTACGATGGCAGGCAAAGCACAGTGGTTTTATTCGTTTGGAAATATGAAAACACTACCATTAACTGGGAACTATTAACCTAATCGATCATTGGCATTAATACACAATATAGAATTTTATATAATATTTTATTGTGGTATCCTGTAGGAAGGGGCAACGAAGTTCATTAACAGATCCTGAATCTTTCGCATTGTTAATCATATAAGTGATCATGATGACATTATAGAATATGTAATATATCCATGGAATATATACAGGGCTATCCATTTAGCGGTTTGAAACCGTCGGTCTGGCAAGACTGTCCGCTGTTAAATACCTATAATCTGAAGTGTTATCTATTTAGTGAAAGGTTTTCCACATGCCATTTACGAATATGGATGGACTGAAGAATGCGTAAAAATAGTTAAAACTCACTACAAAAGTGGTGATTCAAACGTGGTTCAAAACTGCCAATGTGGCAAGACTGTCAGCTGTTAAATACCTATCATGTGAGGTATTACCTATTTAGTGAAAGGTTTTCCATTTGCCATTTACGAATATGGATCGTTTAACAACCGAAGAATGCATAAAAATAGTTCAAACTTTCTAAAAAAAGTAGTGATTCAAACGTGGGTACTGTTCGTGCATTACGCGGTGATTATGGTCATCATAATCGACCTACCGTGCAAGGAATTTACAAGATTATAAAGAAATTTGAAGAGACTGAAAGCGTTACAGATGTGGTCAAGTCTGTGAGTCATCTCAATGTAGGCATTGTTGAAAATAACGCTTTTTTAGTGAAAGCGTTGCGAATAATCCGAATTTTCCGATTCTATGGCGTTCTCAGCAATTGGGTCTATCTTACGGCACATTATGACATAATTTGCATTTAGCTTTGAATCTCCATCCAGCCAGAGTTCTACTCACGCAACAATTAAAGCCAGCTGACCATTCGCAACGCCGTAGATATGCTGATTGCGTGCTACAGCAACAAGTCTTCAGTGCCGATTTTTCGAACAAAATTTTTTTCAGCAATGAAGTTTATTGCGCACTCGGTGGTCACGTCAACAAGCAGATGTTGTCGCATATGAAGATCGAAGAAACCAGATGTGATTGTGGAAAATCCATTGCATCCGGAAAAAAATACTGTTTGAAGCGAATTATAGACTGTCATTGGACCATAAATGACGCCTGAGTAAAGGTTACCGATAATTCAGAGCGCTTTGGCCGTATGATAACCGACTTTTTTTGACCTGCAATTGAAGATTACCAACTAGACGATATATGGTTTCTACGAATCGATGGCACGAGCCACACAACAATATCGATTTTAGCTTTACTGCATGAGAAGTTTTCAGAAAGCGTAATTTCACATTTTGGCGAAGTCAATTGGCTACCAAGATCATGCGATTTGACGCCGTTAGACTTTTGTTTGACTACGTCAAAGACTGTGTTTACGCATCCTACAAATTAATATTAATCTTACCATGACTTCATACAATTTTTCATATGTCGGATGTCTTTTAGATCTTTCGAAAGGTATGGCCAGGCATGGGAATTCTACGTCTATATCACATGGTAGCCGTCTACCGTCGCCGAGGGGAAGATGTTACGAGCTTTCCCCTGTCTCACACCGCTGAGGGTACTGCATCCTTGCAATGTAGTATCGACCGTTCCGTCTACGTGAAGTCTCCGCACCAGCTTTTGCTGCAGGATCGCCAATCCCATGAAGTACGGTATACAAATAACAATTTGGTAGTAGCTTAGCTGCTCAGCTCTCACCGGTGAATTTGGCAGATAGCGTGGGACCCCGGGACCGAGTTCTCGCCTGATCATTTCGTGTTGGACCTCTAGTGGGAGCATCACGCGGGCTGTCGGTTGAGGCCGAAATTGCTAATATGTGGTTACTACAGATACAGATAGGCTTCACCTCCGCCAATGGGGATAATGTTCCATACTACCATAATCAATTGGGTATCTTCTGCCTGGAGGAAAGGGCTGACAGTACCTTGCTCCAAACTTTTCGGCTCCTATTCCTAGATATTCCAAGTTAACTTGGCGCAGTGGGATCAGAACAACGTGGGTAAGGCCTTCACTTCGAGACTCATGTAATTATGGTCGAAGAATCTGCTAAAGTTTGTTGGAAACATCGCACGAATATCAGGATGAATCAAAATATCAGGAAGAAATGAATCTAATTTTACTAATTTTTATCGATCACTTAAAGTGTCCTTTAAACCACTGTACCTCATCATTGCATACACGAATTAATTACAACAAATGCAGCAACAACCGCAAGTCTATAAAAATACACTTAGTTTACCGTTATTTTCTTCCCTTTATTTGTAATGTTTATAAAATATGTCAGGGTGTTTCTATGTCTGTAGGTATCATCCAACAAAGCGCCACGTGTGAGGGACTGCACGGGCTCATGTGTTGGAGGGAGTTCGTGTGAGCATCTAAATTGCTCACAAACTCATAAAAATTGGTCAACAACCCCAAGTGCAGGTCAATATTAAAACAAATGACTGTTAGGTAACAAACACAGTGGAAAGTTGTAAGGAAAACTGTTGGAATATGGGACGGGAGACGAAGATGGAATACAACCCTTATAAACCCCAAAAAAATAAACTTTGAAAGTGATGTTTTAAACGTTTAAAAAAATAGCTAACAACTCTATGAAATATCCAAATTATATATTTAAAAATTATATATTTAAAAAAAAGTTTGGTTATGGTTACCCTCATGATACTTAGCATTCATCTAATCGATACAACCCATGTGTTCTTTGGTTCTATCAAATAAATCACGTGTAGCAAATTTTATTAAACCCAATGCAACTGCTTGGCAACTGGAATAACTATCTTTATCTATTATACGCAGCCCGTAGAAAATAATTCCAAGCGCTTCCATCTTCTGCGCTTCTCCTCCAATTCGTCGCACCAGTCCTCTCCCGACAAACAAAAATTCGACTGTACCAGACGTTGGTTTTACCTGTCTTGTTATATGGCGCAGAATCCTGGCTTATGACGCAAACGGATGAATCAGTACTGGCAGTTTTCGAGAGGAAAGTACTCCGGAAAGTAGTCCTAAAGTGACAGTATGGGCAGCAATCTCTGGCAGAGGAATAATTGGTCCTTTTTTCTTCGAAAATGCGTGGGGCCAAAACGTCACGGTTAATACGGAACGCTATGTTGAGATGTTGGACGGATTTTTGGCTCCAGAAATTAAAAGTTCAAAAATAGTGAATTCCAGAACTTGGTTCCAACAAGATGGAGCTACCTGTCACACATCAAATGACTCCATGGCAGTGGTGAAGCAGATGTTCCCTGGCAGACTGATTTCGAAAAGAGGTGATATTCCATGGTCCTCACGTAGTCCAGACTTGACGCCTCTTGACTTTTTTTGTGGGGATACCTCAAATACAAAGTCTACAGTAATAATCCAAGAAACATTGTTCATCTCAAGGAAAATATCCGTGGTGAAGTGGCAGCCATTACACCAGTATTACTGAAGAAAGTTTTCAATAATTTTCGTTTGCGGTTAGAGGAGTGCCGTCGTAGAGAGCGTCACCATTTAGATGATGTTATTTTGAAAAAATAAACTCCATTTATTACTCTACAATGCCTTAGATTCATTTTAACCATACCTTTTGTATTTATTTTTTAATCTATTTTTTAAATATGCACGTTCTATTGCGCCTCCCTGTACTATCGAAACTTGGTGTAACGAATTGGAGGAGAAGCTCAGAAGATCAAAACGCTTGGAACTATTTTCTACGGGCGGCATATAATAGATAAGTATGTCTATTCCAGTGTCCACCTAAGAAAATGACATCAAATTATTTTGCAGTTATAATAATACTTTCGGCTTTGTTAAGGTCCATAATGATATTGATCCTTTTGGAAAATTGTGCAGAATTAACTTAATAGAGCCTAACCTTAAAATGTGCAAATGTATGTTTTTTTTATCAGGGTAAAGCAGTTGCTTCTAATGATTTTATTGGCGGAACTTAATTGGATTCTTGGATCGCTTGTGGATAGAAAAGTGGATGTAATTTGAGGATGAATGTCAATGAGTCCAGCTGGACACTTGATTTTGTTAAGAGATGGAAAAAGGAGCTTTCGGACCTCTACTTTACAATATCGTTATACATACCTCTCGTAAGGCCTACACTTAAATATGCCCCTATTTTGCGGAATCCTTACTATCGGGTACATTCGAATCCCTTGGATCTGTGCAGAATCAAACATTTTATAGAACAAATAATGCTAATTCCTACGCCTTCCAAAGAATTTGTTCGGACTACAACCTGTTCCGTAATTTGATAAAATACGTTTGAGATGTTAAAATGATAAAGTTTTGTATAATCTGATATTTTAAATGAACTGTATGGTTGTTGAACTACAACGATGGTGTCGAAATGATAAAGCTTTGTAAAATATAATCAGACAGTTGAACTGAACTTTATTGCTACTACTACATCTTTGAAATATTTCTTTTTTTTATTGCTTATTTATTATTCTACTATTTATCAGCAAATGGTTTCCTGTAGATGATTTTTTTCGTCTTTTGCTTCTCCTTACTACTTAATTCACCAAAGTTCGGACTTTGATATGTACGTTGTCTCTACTATATGGAGACGGTGCCCTTTCGGCGGTTGAGCCAGGTAAATAAGCGGCGTTAAGACGTTCGGTTCATCTTTGAAAATTGATGTTACGGATGCCAACTTCCATCTATCAATAAAAATGCCTTCCTTTAATGAAGAATTAAAAATATATTTAAGAGCAAAAGTTAGTGATGGGGCCCATTTCTTTAGTAGATAAACACAAATCCCGTCAGAATCCGATTTATAGCTGGATTTTGAATGCATGATTTCGTCGTACACCTCATCTTCAGTGAGTTGTAGAACACCAATGTCTAGCTTGGAAGTGGATTATAGACAGCAATTTTCATGATTCCAACTCCTACCCTTAGAACCGGCTGACGATACTAGATTTGTCCCTTTTTACACTGTTTTACCCCTAAAATTTATTTAAAAAAAAATACATGTCGTAAGTTTTCTCTGGAAGGGAAATACGGATGCCAATTTTCATGATTCTAGCTCCATCCCTTTGAGCTGGGCGTTGACAATAAAGGGTGTCCCAACAACAACGCAAGATTTAAATTTGGCGCCATTCGAAGTGTCATTGTTTGACATTTGAACAATTGTTATTGTTTGCTAGTAGAAGGTACGAGGTTAGTAAAAATGGAGCGCTACACGAATGAACAACGCATTCTCATTGTGAAATTGCTTTACCAAAATGGTGAAAATTGTGCCGCTACAGTTCGCAAATTGCGATCAATTTGTGGTCACAATAATGCTCCAAAAGTGTCAACTGTAAAAAGATTAATGGATAAATTTACCAGAACTGGGTCTGTTAGTGATGTAAAGACAACAACGCGCCTTCGACCAGGTCGATCGACCGAAAATGTCGCAGCTGTACGTGATGGTGTCGCTCAAACTCCATCCACCTCAATTCGACACCGAGCTCAGCAAATGGGTGTCTCCAAATCCAGTATGCAGCGAATTTTGACGAAAGATTTGCATCTTCATGCATACAAAGTTCAATTAACTCAGGAACTGAAGCCAGCTGACCTTGGACAGCGAATGGAGTTCGTTAATTGGGTATTGGAGAGACAACATGAAAATGCTGATTTTGCTGATAAAATCATCTTCAGTGACCAGGCCCATTTCCATTTTGATGGCTTCGTCAATAGGCAGAATTGTCGCATTTGGGGTGAGGAAAATACTTTCAAAAATTCCCTCTTTCCGCGTTTCTATTCTAGAAACGGATTATGGACTCCAATTCAAGATCCTAACTCTATCCTTTAGATTTGGACGATGATACCCGATTTCCGCCTTTTTTTCCTATTTTGATTCGTAAGAGCGCGAATTTCCAAAAGCAATTGTTATCGTATGTTTGCTGTAGAAAGAAAATACGGCCAATAATTGTCTTGATTCTACCCACGCATGATTGGAATGGGCAATGGTACCAGGGTTGTGCTTCTTTGCCCTGTTCTTAGCCATATTTATGGACGAATTTCGACAAGTCCCTTCTTATCGCGCACTTTATAATTCCCTGACTCTGGTTTTAGTCGTTTCGCCTGAGCGATGATCAGTCAGTCAGCAACTCATCAATTTTATTTTTTGTATAAATAGAGTAGTCCTACAGTAGTTGTTATAAACGAAATGGCAAAATTAATAAAGGGTGATTTTTAATCGTAGTTTTTTTTTTAATCGAATAAAACACTCAAATTTACATCATATATTAAAATTTGTTATTGGAATCGATAAATTGAACTTTGCCATTAAATTTTTAAAGATAATTTCATGTAAATGTTGTCCGCGGTTCCGTCTCAAAATGTCCATTCGGAAGGTCCAATTTTCCGTCACTTTTTCGAGCATTTCGGCCTGTACTCGTATTCCCCGAATAACGCGTGTTATGTTATCCTGTAAGGCTTCAATAGTGTTCGGCTTGTCCACATAGACCAAAGACTTGACATAACCCCACAAGAAATAATCAAGAGGCATTAAATCGCAAGATCTTGGGGGCCAACTCATAGGGCCAAATCGAGAAATAAGCTGCTCACCAAACTCATCCCTCAACGTATCCATTTTTTCACGAGCAGTGTGGCATGTTGCACCATTCTAATGAAACCACATGTCAACCAAGTTGAACTCAGAACGATGATGCCACCAGTTCATAAACCACACCAGACTGTCGTTTTTTCGGGATGCATCGGTAATTCATGTATGACATGTGGCTGTTCATTACTCCAGATGTGACAGTTTTGCTTGTTTACGTATCCGTTCAGCAAGAAATGAGCCTCATCGCTGAACACAATTTTTCGATAAAACCGCGGATTTTCATTGAGCTATAGTAAGACCCATTCAACAAAAATTAGACATTGTGGTCATTCGTCATTCCATGATGAAATGGCAGAGTATACTGTACACTTTTCACTTTGACAGATAACGTTTGGACGCCATTACTAAACAGTGCTGCCAACCTAAAAAACTTAAATCTTAAAAACTCACCCTATATAAGCCCCCTGCATTGTTGGTGGATGTGACAAATTCTTCCTACGGCCAAAAATTGTATATCAAAACACTAATTAAAATACAGAATTTGTCAACACTATTTCACAATTTTGAGATTGTTGCCGCAGGACTCCTTTAGCACAGCAACTCTGTTTCAGTAGACACAACAACTAAACAAAAATATGCAAATGAAGACTTTGGCTATCGTATCTGATATCGTAGAGTTTTTTAGAATATTTGTCTGAACTTACTTTCAAAGGCTGCAAAACTTTATTCGTCCAGCCTTAATGAAACCATTTCAATATTACAAAAATCTATCAATTGTCTGACAATACTAAATTGGCATTCCACAAGGGCAATTTAAAATCTCCTCAAAAAAATTGGACACTCCCCTCTTTAAGAAAAATTGTAAATTGTTAAAAAAAAACTTTAGCTTGCAGGCATTATTTTGTGGTTGCCAAACAGAAAAAAAATGAACAGAACAAAATTCATCGTCCCAATTTACAGATTCTCCCCCTAAGTTGTACAATGTTCACACACATTGACACACACACTAACAATACTTGAAAGAATGTGTTAGCGCATCGTATTGTAGTGATGGTGATAGTAAAGTTGATCACTCAAGTGTACAATAATAAAATCAGCTTTAGGTGAAAGCCTTTTTATCAACAGACCATGAGAATATAGACGAACGTATAATATGTCTGTCCAGGCAAAAGGATGCAGGACAAATGTGTGTTACTGTGTCTGTGGACTTGTAACATGCGGCCACTGCAGACATATGAGGGTTAGATGAAAACCACCTAGTCCACAATGGAAGAATAGGTAAAATTGGTTTGGATAACATTAATATTTTCAAATACGATCCGTAGAGCAACTCCCATAAGTGAAGTAACAAAAAAAAAGCGACAACAAATTCATTTATATCTCATGAAAGCCATGGGAAAGCTTCTCACATTCACTGAGCTTACACGCATTCTATTGTGGACTCACTCAAAGAGATCTACAGTTCAGTGACGATTCCACACGTCACAGTTTGAGAAGCATTCACAAGATTTTTCGATTTCACGACTGCTTGAAGTCTTCATTAGACACATGGCCGCTCAATCGGTGGCTGCGTGAGGGCTTGAACACGGGATTATGCGAACGATAGTAGCGTGTGCTAGCCATCGCGCCATTGTCGGTAAGTCATGAATTAAAAAACCACTAAGGAAATTTCAGTCAGATGAACCAGCTTACATCTTTAACATATCTTCGCGTTGCTGCAACTACCAAATTATATAAATCTTCATTGAAGATTTGAAAACACTCTGAATTAAAGAAACGAAATTTGTAACTTTCTGAATGCTTCCGGGAAATGCACGAGTTATTTATTTAGTGGCTTCAAAATCGCCTGTTTGGAAAGGCTGTCAGCTGCTAAATACTTGTCATTGGAAAAATAGATAACCCATACAAATGCCACCGATTTTTGCCAAATCAACATTTTGCGCGTTCTCAGAACTTAAGTAACCAATCGGCTGATATGTTACAATTTTGGTCTAATATGGTGCAACTGATTGCAATTTATAGTGTTAAGAGTATATAATTAAATCTGTCATATGTATGGGGGGTACCGGAAGGCACGTGTTTACATGATCGATTTTTCTCCGATAATGAAGGATATTGTAAAGGGTATCCCAACAAGAACGCAATATTTAAAGGACTGATGCAGCAATTGAATTGTTTCTCTGGTTGTATGACATGTGGCGCCGTCTTGTTGAAACCACATGCCCTCCACATTCAATTCTTCAATTCTAGACACGAAAAAACTGGTTATCATTTCACGATACCGAACACCATTGACTGTTTGCGCTTGACATGCCTCATTTCCATAAAAAAGAGGTCCAATGATTCCTCCAGCCCAAAATCCACACCTCACAGTGACATGTTGAGGATGCATTTGCTTCTCGTGAATCACTCGAGGATTTTCCTCACCCCAAATGCGACAATTCTGCCTATCAAGATGGAAATGAGCCTCGTCACTGAAGATGATTTTATCGGCAAAATGAGCATTTTCATGTTGTCTCTCCAATACCCAATTAACGAACTCCCTTCGCTGTCCATGGTCAGCTGGCTTCAGTTCCTGAAGTTCAATTGAACTTTGTATGCATGAAGATGCAAATCTTTCGTCAAAATTCGGTGGAGACACCAATTTGCGGAGCTCAGTGTCGAATTGAGGTGGATGGAGTTTGAGCGACATCATCACGTACAGCTGCGGCATTTTCGGTCGATCGACATGGTCGAAGGACACCCTTTAAAACAACGTAATGATTCAAAAATCTAGACTACTACAGCTGACTCATGAGGAATTGCAGACTATTGATTAGAATTTGAAAAATCGGTCGATTTATATGGAAAATACCTGAATAAAAGCGTGTACATTGTCACAATTATTCTGGTATATAAAAAGACCGATACTGGGTCACTCGGATAGTTCGTTTGGTTAATTCGTTAGTTTACTGTACGTCAGTTCTCATGACGTAGAGTTCCTTCAAACGCTATCACAACTGCCTCACACCCCTTCTTTAAACTGTTTACTATTGTTTACTTGTGTTCTCGCTCTAGTCATGAGTGGTTATAACGTTTTAAAAAAAGTTTTAAAAAGTGGGAAAATTAAGCGAAAAATTGAATTTTAGACATATTAAACTGTCTTATTTCCGAAAAGGAAAAATGGCTACTGTAGCCAGCCGAAAAATAAAGTCTGTTTATGAAGAAAACGAACCAAATGAAAGAACTTGCCAGAAATAATTTATAAGATTTTTACTGGGAACTTTTCCGTAACGGAAGCTCTCAGATCAGGACGACGAAAATAAATTGTTTTTGCAACAGTTAGGGAAATAGCTAAAATAATAATAAAAAAATCAATTTCAAATGTTCACAGGGTCATAAAAGAGCTCGGATTTGTGAGCAACATCGATGTGTGGGTGCCGCACTCTCTCACTGAGGCCTCACATTGCCTTGCGTACCTGTCAGAAACTGTCAGATCTTGGGTGGGAAGTTTTACCTAAAAAACTCCTTCAACATCTTTAAATAATGGTCCAAATTGGTCGCCGTTTTGTGTTTGTAGCACTATTTGGGCGCCGCCCTGTATTTGTTAATTGTTGTTCTGCTCTAACGATAACACCGTTTTATATTTCCTGCTGTATTGATATTCTCACTGGGGACTTCAGTGGCAGTAGCTAGCAATTTCACAACTCTCGTATATTTCTCACTCTCTCTCTCTCCTCCTCTCTATTGTGCAAACACAACCACTCCAGTGACACACATGAATGGAACAGTTTGTTGTTTTGAAAGTGTGAATAAAATTCTGTTGAACACAACAGTAAAATTTTGTGTTTTTAATTTAATTTTAAAACAAAGTAAAGAACACCAAAAAAAAATTCCTAATAAAATTGTCATTGCTGTCAGCATTTAAAATACTATTTTATCCTTTTCCGTGTTCTAGATAGTACCTGCATACACATGTATGCATGTGTATGCATGTATGTTTTTGTATTGTCTACACACATGTATGTATTACGCATCAATGCCTGTGCTAGTACAGTGGAAGAGAGGTAAGTAAGGAGAGAATAACATCAGTGTTTATGGTTCAATATGAAAATAAAAATAAATCAATTTGTTGTTTTGTTTAATATATCATCACATGGGTCCCCCTCCCCCTTCTCCAGACTTGTAGTTTGTTGGTAATGTTCATTCAACTATTATTTATTAATCCGTAAAACAGGCAATGGGATTCAAAGGAAATTTGTGGGCTGTATAAAAAAGTAAATGGAAATAGCCATAACTATTGGATTGAGTCAAACGTTATGGTACACTTTTCTACTGATGGTTTTATAATTTATAAACTATGTAACGTATTTTCAGGAGGAGGAAAACTGAGACAACAATCGAGGAGGTGATTATATATGACTAGAGCTTTTTATAGTTTTGTGTCTATGGAAGGTGACAATAGTAATATGGAACAAAAACTCAAAAAGCACTAAAAGCTTAAAAGTTAAAAATCTATGATTCACTGTAACACATCATAGTAAAGTTGTTTTCAAACATCGGTCAATATTTGCTAACATGATATTTGTGTAAAATCATATGCAACAAAAATGCAATATTTGCTAATATGACATTTGGCTAAAATCATATGCAACAAAATAGGGGACCGAATCGAAATTAAATTAGAAAATAAGTTTGATTTGTCTCAGTTTCTGGAATCTACATCAAAAATATACAAAATTTTTATACTAATTCCGACAATCGAATCAAAATTGTATTGAATTTTGTTTCTGTTTCATACTGCCAAACAAAAAACGAAATTACATACAATTTTGATTTTGATTTTTATACCCGAAATGAAGTTAGAAGTTATTTTTTGTTTTGGTTTAGTTTATCAAACCATTTGTTTGTTTTTTATTAGAAAATGTACAATTAAAAAAAAAGAAACAAACAAAATTTGTGAGCAACTGTGAAACTTTCTGAGAGCCTGGTATCGTAAATCCGGAAAATAAATTATTTGATAAATTTTTACCTTTAGCAGTTTGTCAACCGATACGATTTTCTGTCAAGAACCGAAACCACATTTGATTTGGTTTGTGATTTAAGTTCTAATTCAGATTAAGAAACAAAACTGCATAAAATTATATATTCGTTTCAGATTCTAAAATCAAAATTTATGTTTCATTATGTTTCTATTTCATAAATTCAAAACGAAATTCCATACAATTTTAATTTTGCTCTTTTATATTCGAAATGAAATTAGAAAGAATTTTCATTCTAATTCAGTTTTCTTTATAATTCTTTTAAAAATTTTCAATTAAAAACAGAAAAATTCTTTGAGTATCTATGAATATTTCTGAGAGCCTGGTACAAACCATTTTTACTTTAAAGATTGGTGTCAGGTCTTTTATATTCAAAATTAAATTAGAACCAATGTCGACTCTAATTCAGTTTATTAAGCTTTGTTTGTATTTCATTTAACATTTTTCAATTAAAAACCGGAAAAAATTCTTTGAGAAGCAGAGAACAGTCACTTTTAATGGATGCAAAGGTGGCTGATAAATAATTTGAGGGTTTTCCATTGCCCAGAACCGACTATTCTGTTTATTCTCATATCCGTTCAAATGAAAATGTGCCTCGTCACTCATTGTGATTTTTTCATGAAAATCATAGTTTTCATAGGCGATCAGTTATATCCCATTGGCATATGTACGGCAGCGTAAATGGTCTTGTGGAAGAAGCTCTTGTGTCAACTGAATCTTAAATGGAAACAAATGCAAATCCTTGTGCAAAATTGTGGCGAAAGTTGTTCTTTGAAGACCAAACTCCTGAGCACGACGTCGAATTGAGATTTATGGATTGTTTTGAACACTTTCTTGAGCAGCAGTAATGTTTTCAGCCGATCTTGCAGTACGTTGTGGTCCATTCTTGTCCCCATCAGCTTCATATCCTCTTTCTTCGAAATCATTCACTACACGATAAATAGTGCGTCTTGTTGGCACGTTGTTTCTCCCAAAAATTTACGTAACTGTCTCATCGTCACAGTAATCGATTCAAGATGAATTTTAAAAGTTTTGATTTTGATAAAATGTTGGTTTATCGAATATTTTTCCATAATAAATTTGCCACGTCTCTACTTCACGGCTGCCAAATATGAACTGTCAAGACTAATGTTTACCAAAATGGTGGCAAAACAAGTAGTATACCTTCCCGACGGACACTCTGTACTTATACTCTTGTGCCCACGAATAATGCAACCATCAAAATATTTTGAAACGCATATTCCGACATGGACTTCTGTTCTCACCATGAATTCTGCTCTGTATTTTCAGGAAAATCTGAGATTTGGAAAGAGAAAAACAAATCTGGCAAGAATTTCTTGTGCGCACTAACGCGGCAACCAAGAGAAACAGTCAACATTACTTGAAATTTTCTGTTTCAGCTCAGTTGGAACAAACTTTTTGAGTGATGAGCTCGTAAGTTCATAAGAGGACGGTTTTCACTACGCCTTACGTTCTGTATTAAACATAAGTGATAAACTTTGCATTGAAACAAGATTGGAACCTTTGCCCTAATATAAAACTTTTGATACAGGGTAGCGCACCAATTGTACTACAATAAGAAATTCGAATAACTTTTCTTTTAATCAATGTATTTCATTTATTTAATTTCTTTTTTTCTCTATTTTTCTTTTCTTTTTTTTTTGTATATTATTATAGAAAATTCAATTTACTTTAAAAATGATCGACCGTAAATGACCCCCGTGCTCATTTGCGCATATGCGATTCCTGATGAGAAAATTATTTATTGCGACCTAAAGAGTTGAAGCATTGCTTTAATGGACTGCCTCAATTCAGTCAAATTTTTTAGTTTTGTTCTGTACACCTCTTGCTTGACACAGCCCCATTAAAAAAAAAGTCTGGTTCAGTCAGGTTAGGTGACCTTGGGGGCCAGCGGAAAGTGGAGTTTCTGGATATTAATTCGCTTGGAAATTTTCTTTAGAGCTCCGTCATAACCTGTCTGGCTATGTGTACGGTTGCTTTATCTTGCTGGAACCAAATGCAGTTGAAACGGCTACGTCTTTGTCGCAGTTCTGGCTACAAAAACTCCTTTAAATAACGATACTCATTGATAGTCGACGGTAGTACGATTCGTATACCACCCTGTACAAGCCCATCAAACTGTTGCTCCATTTTGTTGGAACCAAATGTTGTCGAATCGAATACGTGTTCAGCGCAGTTCTGGGTACAAAAACTATTTCAACATCTTTAAATATTGATCCCTATTGACAGTCGACGGCAGCATAATTCGTACGCCAGCCTGTACAAGCCCATCAAACTGTTGCTCCATCTTGTTGGAACCAAACGGTGTTGAAACGAATACGTCTTCAGCGTAGTTCTGGGTACAAAAACTCCTTCAACTTCTTTAAATAATGATCCCCATTGACAGTTGACGCAGAACGATTCATACGCCACCCTGTACAAGACGACCATATTTTTATAAAATGATGAAATGCCATTTGTAAGTCACAGTTCACTTGACTGCATTTTCTGCATTGATTTCTTTGAATGTTGTGACTTTAAAAATGTTTACTCTTTGTTCGCACAAGATATGTTGTGATATTTGCTTAGTAAATGCAATCATTTCATAAACTTACATATTACATATTTCATACGATTTTAATGAAAAACAAAATCCCCAATTTCACTTCATTGAATATTTGCAGCAAACCCACTCATCTCTGTTTATACTGCATTGAATATTTGCAACAAACCCAACCACCTCTGTCTGTACTTCATTGAATATTTGCAACTAACATTCCCATCTCTATCAACCTTTATCACATCTTTGAAAATTGCATTGGCTAATAAATGACTACGTAGTTTTATATTTTTCTCTCTCTTTCACCAACTTATTAAAATTTATAGGCCACAAATTTTGTGCAATAAATTTTGGGAAACTATTTATCAAACCAGTTTTTTAGTTTTAATGCTTCATGAAAATGAATTTTAAAAGTTGAGACCCTTTAAAAGTTATTTAATTAAGGACATTTAATTAATAACTACAATTTGGGCCACAGGAAATGAAATGGCCCAGAAAATGTGTGTGCCAAGTTTAAGATTTCAATTTAAATGTAGTCATTTTGCCAGAAAAAAAAAACATTCTGTGGAGAAGTTTTAAAGCCATTTTATGAATAAATGATGTACTTGAATTAGGTTAGAAGATGTTCTTCATTTTTAAATTAAGCGTAAGTGAGCTCAATAGCTGGAGAAATATTTTACAAACAATAGCATGGTATAATTTAATGTTGGTAAAACACATCGTAAAAAAGTTAATCTGACTTAAGACTTACCATAAACTTACGCCAGCATAAACCTCACTATAAGCTACGAAAGTAATCCCAAAATTGGGCGACCTAACAAAGAAGACACAAAAAAGTTTGGAATACATTTTCTTCATTTTCCAACATAATCTTCTTTCAGCTTTATACACTTTTTCCCAGCGGTATTCAAGAGCTTCTATACCCTGTTTGTAGTAAGAACTGTCAAGCTCCTTAAAATAGTCATCAATCGCAGACTTCACCTCTTCAAATATTTTACTGTCGAGTCATTATTTCAAGTTTGGAAATACAGGGTGGGTCATAAGGGTGTTGGCGGTTTAAATATTCAATTTAAAAAAAAAAAACTACGAAACATAAAAAAATTTGTATTTTTAAAAAGTAGAAGCATGGGAATTTTTAAGACTTAAAAATAATGTTGTCCAAATGGCTTCCCTCGGCTGCTTGACACTCTTTTAACCGAAGTCGCAAATTTTGGAAAACTCGTTGAAAAGTTGTTCTCGGTATTTTGTTACTTTCCTGAATAATGTTCCTCTTCAACTGCTCTAAATTGGTCGGATTATTCTCGTAGACTACCGATTTGAGGTAGACCCATACAAAATAATCGCATGGAGAGAGATCGGGGCTACGTGGGGGCCATTCAATATCCCCCCTTTTCGAAATGAGTTTTCAAGCCGTATGACATGTGGCCCCATCCTGTTGAAACCACATCCTCGAGGTATTGCCTTGAAGTTCTTGCAAAGCTGGCACCAAAAAGTCTGCTAGCATGTTGCAATCGCACCGTCATCGCATGCCCTCTTTCGTCCTCAAAAAAGTATGGTCCAATAATACCGGTTGACGTTATCCCAGCCCACACGACAAGCTTAGGGCTGTGAAGTGGACGTTCGTGCAAGCGTCGGGGATTAGTCTCGGACCAGAATCGACAATTTTGCTTGTTCACATGGCCATTAAGGTGAAAATTGGCCTCATCACTAAAAATCACGTTGTTGAAATTGTTGAACCGCTCTAGCATCAAATTGACAAAGTTAAGTCGGTTATTGGCATCATCAGGTTTTAATTCTTGGACTATCTGAATCTTATAAGCCTTCAAAAGAATTTCACATTTCAAAATTCGTCGTAAAGTTGTTCTTTTGACATCCAAAGACTGACTTCTCTTACGTGTTGACTGTTGCGGATTTCGCTGAACTGAAACACGAACACGCTGCACAATGTCGGCTGATCTTGCAGAAACTGGGCGACCACGAACCGTAATTGGTACTGTTGAGCCGGTTGTTTCGAACATTCTGATCCATTTTCGTATCACATTGGCGCTTGGAACTTCACTTAAATCGTGTAAACCGTGTTCATGCCGATACAAACGTCGTGCAGTAATCACTGATTTATTGTTTTCGTAATACGCTCGGACACAAAATGCACGCTGCATTCCCGTGTACGGCTCCATGGCGACTAAATTTCCAGGAAGCGGCTCAGCGAAGAACATATCCCCCCGCCACCCCGCGCCGCGCGTTACCGAGAAATTGAAGGATTAAATCGCCAACACTTATATGGCCCACTCTGTAGAAAATAGTCCGAAGCAGCAAAATCTGGCGAATAAGATGCGTGATAAAGCAATTCAAACTTTAATTCATTAAATTTGGCCATCGCAATAGTGGATGTGTGAGCATTGTCTTGATGAGACAATGTTTTCTTTTCCACCAAATGTGTCTTTTTCAATAATTTTATCACCTAAATGCTGCAATAAATTAACATAACATTCGCATTGATGGTTTTCCTTTCCGAAGGTAATCAATAAGAAAAAATTTCCATGAGCTTTCCAAAAACAGACGTTATGATCTTGTCTACGGATAGAACCGTCTTCGACCTCTTTAAACACTATTCACTCATTCAAGTCCACTGCTTTGACTGCTCCTTTATTTCAGGTGTAAAATGGTGGTGTCATGTCTCTTCTATGGTTAAAAATCGTTCCAAAAATTCGGCTTTATTGCGACGAAGCATCTCCAAAAGCTCTACTTGAACAACTTCACAACGCTGTTTTTGCTGTATTGAAAGCAAGCGCGGCTTCCATCTTGCGCATAGCTTTTTTATCTTTAAATTTTCATGATGTATAGCACTTTTTGAAATGCCTATCAGTTTGGCTAGCTCACGCACCTTCAGCCGACAATTATCCAATACCATTTTGTGAATTTTCTTAACTGCGTCTGGCGTGGACACCTCAATTGGTCGACCACTACGATGTTCAGTTTAGCAGCTCGTACGGCTCCGTTTAGACTCTGCTACTCAATATTTTACAGTCGTAAACGAAGGAACAGACTCCGCCTGAATAGAATATAGCCCCACTTTAATATTAGTTGGACTGAGACCTTTCAAATGGAAATATTGAGTAACATAACGGACCCCAATTTTTTCCATTTTTACATGTTCACGGAGAACGTTTAATCTTGATGTCTCAAATAAAAATACCAAACAACGTGGCGCCTTGAAACTTAAAATATACAAAATATATACAAAATAAAATATATAAGATTGCCACTTTTCACCAAAATAATGTTTTTTAAACTACTGACTATACGTCAGAACGGCTAGTTTTGGGTCCACTGTAACTGGTAGAATGAAGGCACAAATATATATCAATTGATACGACAGAAAAACAACATCTGAAAGGAAATTTTTAAAGCAAAAACCATTTTTAGACCAAAAGCGTTTCATGACTTTTAGGTCGATTGAGTAATGTCCGTCTCTGGCTGTATAGCCGATATGATATCTGCCGTAAATCCGTTTCTTCTTCCTTAAAATTAGCACAATTTAATACATTACCAGATCACTAAGAATTGTAATTTAAGAATTGCATCGGCTGGTAACTCCTCACACGCAGACTGCAGCATTCCGCATATTTATCCATTTTATTGGTTCATAGTGCTTGTTTAACCACGCCTCTTCTGGTGCCTCCCATACAAATGACAGGTTTATTACACACATTCTTAACTTCATATATTTTATTCAGCTGTACTAAATTTAATACAATTTATTACATATTTTAAGCGTTTGCAAAAGTAAGTTCTCATAAGCGTTTTTCAAAAAGCTATAGCATATTAGTGATAGCTCCCACCAAGGAGCGTCTTGAAAACGCTATAACTGATAAGCAGAAGCAGCAAAATCTTTGGAGAATGAATTGCAATGTAGGAATAAATACCAGGAGCCCAGAATTTCCAGGAGATGGTCATGCATTTCTCATAAGCGTTTTTCAAAAAGCTATACTTTTTTAACAATCGCTCCCACCAAGGAGCGCCTTGAAAACGCTCTAATTGATAAGCAAATGCAGCAAAATCTTTGGAAAATGAATTGCAATGTAGGAGTAATTACCAGGAGCCCAGAATCTCCAGGAGGTGGGCATGAATTTTTTATAAGCGTTTTTCAAAAAGCAATAGTCTATTAACAATCGCTCTCACCAAGGAGCTTTTTGAAAACGCTCTACTTGATAAGCAAAAGCAGCAGAATCTTTGGAGAATGAATTGCAATGTAGGAGTAATTACCACGAGCCCAGAATCTCCAGGAGGTGGGCATGCATTTTTTATAAGCCTTTTCAAAAAGCTATAGCTTATTAGTGATATCTCCCACCAAGGAGCGTCTGGAAAACGCTCTACTTGATAAGCAAAAGCAGCAAAATCTTTGGAGAATGAATTGCAATGTAGGAGTAATTACCAGGAGCCCGGAATCTCCAGAAGGTGGGCATGCATTTCTCATAAGCGTTTTTCAAAAAGCTACACTTTACTAACAATCGCTCTCACCAAGGAGCTTCTTGAAAACGCTCTAATTGATAAGCAAATGCAGCAAAATCTTTGGAGAATGAATTGCAATGTAGGAATAAATACCAGGAGCCCAGTTTCCCCAGGAGGTAAGCATGCCTTTTTTATAAGCGCTTTTAAAAAAGCAATAGCTTATTAACAATCGCTCTCACCAAGGAGCTTCTTGAAAACGCTCTACTTGATAAGCAAAAGCAGCAAAATCTTTGGAGAATGAATTGCAATGTACGAGTAATTACCAGGAGCCCAGAATCTCCAGGAAGTGGGCATGCATTTCCCATAAGCGTTTTTCAAAAAGCTTTACTTTATTAACAATCGCTCTCACCAAG